>CM048748.1:10082926-10332926 GCA_026315105.1 Locusta migratoria | reverse complement strand
ATTAGACATAAGGGTCTAATGGATCCAGGGTACATGAATGTCTAAAAAAAATATGGCTCATGCATAGAAGGGTTAGTGCTCAAAGAGTCAGCCATGCAACGACACAACAATGGTGTAATAATTGCGCACTTCAGGCACTACTGTCATTCTAAGTGTTGGATGTAGATGTTTACGTGTATATTAATAAATATCTTGATCTAATCGCTATGAAACTTTATAGGTTCACCCACTAGGTTAATACGAAGATTTTCTGAGGATTTAATCAAAACTGCTCCAGACATCTTAGAGTACATAGGGAACATACACACATCCATTTTAATAGATAAAGATTTTTATTCTCTGTCTGGTAAGGTGCCTTTCTCTGTCAGTCAGTCAGTCAGTCAGTCAGTCAAAGTCAATAAAAGATTTGACCATTTACCTCACATATTTCGTTTATTGCAAATTCACTCATCAAATTGTATAGGATACTTCTCACTGACCTAGAATTGTGGAACTTGTTAAGAAGCTAGGCTTTCTAGTACAAATAAAGGAAAAAAATTGTAGTATATAATGTTGGCAAATCAACTAGCTATATTTAAAGGATGATCAGTTTTCAGTATTTGATTAATGTGATGAAAATTCTTCAAAGCAGTTACTTTCTTCTTTAGGTAGTAGAGAGCATTGGGGAGAAACAGGATAGAAGGGAAGGGTTATTCACAACCTACACCTTAAGCCAAGGATAGAGGGAAGGGCAATATGTGGAATTCCCATGTATCACCCTTCACTCCATCCTTACCTTATGGTGTAACCCTTACCTTCTATGCTGTTTCTCTCCATCCCCTCTCCTATGTGAAGAAGGAAGTAACTTCTGAATGATTGTACACATCAATTTTTGTCTTTTATTGAGTAACTATTGTCAATACTGAACTGAGGTAACTACTGGCCAATCCCCTCCTCCCCCCCCTCCTCCCTCTTTTATTATTATATTTTTCAAAATTCAGTATGTAATCATGTACATGCCAATGTGCTAATGTATGGAAAATAGACAAAAAACCATAAACAGTAGTTCCTTCACATACCTAAACTATACAGCTACAGTCAAGCCGCTGTTTAATTTTATGGTTGTCTTGTCATTTTTTATCCCATTTCTACCACATAATTTATTTAAATGTTATCTCTTCTAACGTATATTTTATGTTGAAATGGCTCCTTACCCCCTCCCTTAAAACCCTCATCATTTCCTTTCCCTCTCCTTACCTTCTGCCTGAAGAAGCAACTGGGTTGCGAAAGATTGTGTTTGCGCTTGTGTGTGTGTGTGTGTGTGTGTGTGTGTGTGTGTGTGTGTGTGTGTGTGTGTGTTTGTTTTATTTGTGCTACTATCACCACCTGTGCTCCTTCGCCTGGTGAATAATCTTCATCGATTTTTTATATATATTTTTTCCTGCTAGGAATTTTTCGTCTATAATATTTGTATTATTATAAACATTTTCATTGCTACAGTTAATGTCAAATGTAGTGCTAAAATAATGTATTTCTTTCTGTAGGGGCAAACAATACATACATGCTATTCAGGATTTCTTCCATCAGCTATTGCATCCAAGCCTTCAAGTCACGGCTGATGTTTATGCATACATGTTCATGTGTGATTTCTTCAATTTTATGGTTGTAATCATTGGATTTGCATCTTTTGGGGTGAGTTGTAGATGTTTGTTTTTGTTTATACCATTGTTATATATGTGGAGTATATACGGAAGTAATGTTGTTGAAGCATAATACTTGAGATTTCTTCTGTTACACACAGATTGTGTTGGAAGTTCCATTCTTCTTCACATTTCAGTAGTTCTGGATAATTCTGGAAATTTAAGTATTGTGTTTGCAGCAATTTATCATCAATAATGTGTTAGTCTTATTTGTTGTCATACGTAATGTACAGTTAAAGAGCATTTCTTTCAGCAGCAAACTGCAGATCTTGTTAAATGATTAAATGATATATATTTCATCATTCCTCTTCAGTGAGGAATAAAAAAAACTAAATACACTTAAATACAGGCCTAAATTTATGTATCCATGGAAAAGATCCTTCATTAAGATGCAAATTCTGTTGTTAATATTTGAGTATGTTGAGTTGGCAATGTGATCACTGTGGGTTTTGATACTGAACTTCTACAGTACACATGTTACCTTGTCCATGTGTACGTAATGTGTTCCATTCTGCCCTCCCCTCCTCCCACCACTCCCACAAATACATAACACAATGATAATGCTTGTGAACCTGCAAATCGTATTAGTCTTTTTATATCAGTTCTTCAATACCTTGTGTGTCATGATATACAAATGCGCAATTTCACAGGTTAAAACATATTGTTGATTTATAGAATAGGGAGAGCTACATATTTTAAAGTTTTTTAATTCTATTGTACTTTACTTGAGAGTATATATTCAGATTTTATAAGGGATGATCAAAAAATTTCTATTTGAAGTTGTCGTTGTAGCATATATGCAACATAGTGCAATAAAAGATGTGGTTGTATAAGTACTGACATTTAACCAAGGGATTACTGTGCCACTCATGTCTTTCTGGTGATTGTGTGATAAATACAATAATATGAACTATTAGTTTCTCCATCACTGGATGGTTGCTGTTGCCGCAACTGTGGTTCAAATTTAATGAAAGTCCAGCTCCAGTTGCAATTATTGGTGCTTTATTTAAGCCCACACTACTGGTTTCGGCCTCTATGTTAGACCATTTTCAAGTGTGACAGACGTTATGCCGTAGAGAAAGCAACATTGCTTTCTCTACGGCATAACGTCTGTCACACTTGAAAATGGCCTAACATAGAGAGAAAGCAACGTTGCTTTCTCTACGGCATAACGTCTGTCACGCTTGAAAATGGCCTAACATAGAGGCCGAAACCGGTAGTGTGGGCTTAAATAAAGCACCAATAATGGCAACTGGAGCTGGACTTTCATTAAATATGAATTATGGTGAAACAGGGGTGTATATGGGGGGAGAGGCTGATGAGAGCCTGAATATAAAGGAAAAAATAGCTATACTTTTATGTGTGGTGGCATTACTACTACATGTTTTGAAACAGGGTCAACACAATGATTTTCTTTTCTTCAGAGCCAAAGGACAAACATGAAATCATTAATCAGAAAATGAAGAATGTGTATGGTACAACATATTTTTTGGAAACCACTGTTGGGGGTGAGGGCTAATGCATATCCCTGTATCACAAATGTTGTAATGCATGTGGCAGTCACTCAAACATCCATCCTATATTCCTGATATCTTCCAATGTGATTATTGTGCCTTTAGTCTATTAAAGAAAGCCTTGACAGGCTGACTGTTCTTGTCAGATGAGGATGTGTTGCAGGTAGTTACAGGATTCTTTATGTAGCAGGACATGACATTTTATCAAATGGATATCATCAACCTAGTGCATTGGCTGTGTGAATAATAATAATAATGATTATTATTACAAGTTTATCCAAGGGCTGCTAAGTAATTTATTTAAAAAAATTATTTTATTTTGTTGAGGTGGAATTTGTTTCCAGCAGCCCATTTTTCATATTTAATAACAAGATGCAAAATCATTCAATAAATTCCACTAAAGTGACATGTTTCTCTCCTGCTACTTCTGTGCTCAACTTCACAACAATGCTTATATCATCTAGAAACTGGACTAACTCTGAACTCTAATTCAAATATAATGGTAGAATATTAACATAAAGCAAGAGTGGACCAGACATCAATTACAAATGGAATCCCAGTGTAATTTATCCCCATGCAGATTATACATCATCTGTTTTTCAATCAGACAGCCTAGGGTAACTTGTTGCATCCCCCGCTCCCCCCTTAAATAGGTATTAAACCAAGCATTTGCTAAACTACTTAAGAAATAACTCTGTCATTGTGTAGGTAGCATAGGAGTGGGAGCAGGAAAAGATAGGCAGGTAGGAAGACAATAATCATTATTGGGTGGGGGCAAGGTCTTACAGGAATTGAGGATTTGTTGGTGGAAGGGTTCATACCTGTGCAATTGTCAAAATTTGACTATTGTGAAAAGAAACAAAGTGTCACAGCTTGTGAAGCAGTCGTTAGTGCGAAGTACATTATATTGTTTAGTATTCTGGGTGGTTGAACACTTTAATACCTACTTTAACATTATGAGAAAAAGAATTAACCTAGTTTTAAATAAAATACTAATTAGTTTCTGAAATTTAACATTATACTTCTGGCATGAATCATTTAATATTTACTAATTGAACAAACTTCTCCGGTGTCAAATAATAGAAAATGTCTTCATCTAGTTACATTATAAAAAAATGATAACAAAAGTTTTGGAAAAGAAAGTGGTAATAGACTAATTACATTCATATCTGTTATTATGCAACAGTGGTATCGGGAGGTTCAGTAATGCAAGCAGATGGGAATAAACCCCAACATGCTTCGTTACACAGTTCATACTCGTGCAGCGCTAAGCCAGCATCTTCCCCCACCAATATCCTGCCCATCCCACACCTTCCCATCTCCACAACTTGTGCTTAACTAAACTTCTCATAACAGCTAGTTAACAACTCATATAAGGCACAACTTTAGTCAGGCCTTTTGATACAATGACCATTTGTTTGAGAGTTGGTCCTTTGTGTATGGTTGTTAGTGTTCCACATTTGTAGAAGAGCAAGTATGAAATTCTTTTGACATTCCTTTACATTGTGCCTGTCTGTCACTATGCTTTTGCTATGTAGTAAGTAGCAATCTAGTCTTTCAACTCAGAATTGTTTCACAATATTTGAATCTTACTCATTGACAATTTACTTAATGTGAGGTCATTTATATGCACGAGAGGAAGCAAATGACCCACAATAGCATCTTAATGGGTACCATACTTAAATAATATTTCAGAGTAATTTTATGACAAATAATTTGATCCAGAATGATATTTTAACTCTGAAGTGAAGTGTGTGCTGATATGAAACTTCCTGGCAGATTAAAACTGTGAACCTGAACTGAGATTTGAACCTGGGACCTTCACCTTCCATGGGCAAGTTTCATATCAGCAAACACTCTGCTTCATAGTGAAAAGATCATTCTGGAAATATCCCCTAGGCTGTAGCTAAGCCATGTCTCCACTATAACCTTTCTACCATGAGCACAGTTCTGCAAGGTTTGCAGGAGAACTTCTGTGAAGTTTGGAAAGGAGACGAGGTACTGGCATAAGTGAAGTTTTGAGGGTAGGCCGTGAAGTATTGCCCACGAAAGGCAAAGGTCGCAGGTTTGAATCCTGGCTCTGGCACACAATTTTTATGTGCCATGAAGTTTAAAATAACATGTTACTGTTGTTTCCTTCCTTTTTTATCGAAGATACACGATTTTCTTCATTTCTCTCTAACTGAAAAATGGCGCCGATAGAAATGTGTAGTGACACAACTGTCTCAAAAAGTAACAAATTAAATAATTCATCCTGTAAAAAGTGCCAGAAACGTGTTATGAAAGGCATAAGGTATGTTAAGTGCAACTATTGGTTACACAAAAAGTGCGCTAAAATGTGCTTAAAATACATTAATGACGATTTTAAGTGGTCGTGTTATGATTGTTTACATACGGAAAATGCAACTTTAATATCAGTAGTGAACTCTAAAGAAGGAATCATTCAGTAACTGAAAAGTGAAATAGACAATCTAATATCTGAAATATCGTCACTCAAACAGGAAAATAATAAACTGAACAATTGTGATAAGTGTATTTGCTAAACAGAGAAACCTAACCTAAATGCCAAGAACAGTGATGTAAACAATGTATACAGTAAAAACTCACTAACTGATAAAACACAGTGCTCAAAACCGTTAACTTTCGTTGTTTGTGAAGAAGAGCATAGTGAATACACAAATTCAGGATCGTTAATTTCCGCAGATCGTGAAGAAGTGCAAAGTGAAAATTTAAAATCAAGGAAGAAATATCACTTGACAAATGTTGCATACAAAAAAAGCCGAAATAGTCATAAAAACGAAACTGAATATGAGAATGATGAATTTCTCATACTAGGAGACTCATTGCTAAAAAATATTGCTGTACCGAAGTCAAAAATCGACGTTCGTCCTGGGAGCAGGCTACACCAATTGATTAAACACCTAGATAACATCCGAAATGCAAACCACGAAGCTACAGACGAAGGTACATCAGTCTACAAGGGCGTTTTCCTTCATGTAGGAACAAATTCTTTACGTAGCGTCAGTGATGAAGAAATCGTTAACAAAAGTCTAAACCTCATTCAAGTGGCCAAAAACACATACAAGAATTCCAGAATAGTAATCAGTGGCGTGATCTACAGGAGGACAGTGAGTGACTCTTATATAGAAAGGATAAACAATAACATCAGACAGATGTGTGATCAGCTAGGAGCTATATTTGTAAATCCTAATAAGTTCTTAAGTAGCAAATGCCTGGGGAAAGATGGTCTACACTTAAATAGATTGGGGTCAAAGGTTTTCAGCAATATTTTCGCTGATATTTGTAACATTTTAAAATGTAAGGGAAACTGATAAGCAGTACTGGGGATGACAATGCACACTATGTACCTGAAAAACGAAATGTTTCTTTTCTACATTATAATGTGGAGGGACTAGGCAATAAGTTGGATATATTTGAGCATTATCTATCAGACATTGCACCTCACATACTTGTTGTTAGTGAACATCAAAAATCTGCTGAAAACATACACTTATTTAAAATCCAAAACTACACACTATCTGGTTTCTATTGCCGCACTCATCATAAAGGTGGTGGTGTAGCTATTTACCTTAGAACAAATTCCCTAATAGAATACTACAAAAATATAACTTGGGTGAAAGAGTTTTCTTCAGATCTTCACTTTGAAATAGTTGTTATTAAGTAAAAATTGTTGTATATTATATCATAGCATTGTATAGATATCCAAACTGAAATTTTGAAATTTTCTTGAATTCCCTTGATTCAGTTTTATCTAAATTAGCTTCTAATCAAAAATATGTCAATGTTGTACTCCTAAGGGACATTAATATCAATACCTTGTTAGATTCTCAAGAAGGTAAATGCCTCAAGGACTGTATTTACTCCTATGGAGCAAAAGATTTGTTAGGAGATGTACCAACCAGAATAACTCCAACCAGTGTAAGCTCTATAGATCATGTTATCACCAAATGTGAAAATATAATGACAGCACATGTAGTAAATGGTCACATCTCAGACCATCTAGGCCAACTATTAGTTCTAAAGGGAGATCCAAACACCAAACCAAAGAAACTCTATGAATACAAAAGAATTCTCTCTGATAGCAACATTACCAAACTAAGAGTGAGTTTGAGATATGAATCTTGGAATTCTGTATTACGTGCCCAAGGTGTAAATAATAAATGGAATGCCTTCCTAGATGTACTATCTTTCCATCTAAACAAGACCGTTCCTATCAGGAAGATTAATATAAACAAGAACAATACTTCACCTTCCATACCTGTAGAATTAGATAATTTTACTAGAGAACTAAAAGAAAAAATGCAGGATATGTATTATGTACAAAGAGAGACAAAAACCAAGGAGCACATAGATATATACAAATATTATAAATACCATATAATAATGGAAAGTCCAGGTTGGAATAAATAGTGAGGACAGTTTACTACTCACCGCAAAGACGTGGCGACGAGCTGCGACAGGCACATACAAAAGACACACACATACAACACATTCAGCTATCGGCCATGGCCTTCTTCAGAAATAGAGCACTCACGCAATCACACAGGCACCTGCCTGTGTGATTGCGTGAGTGCTCTATTTCTGAAGAAGGCCATGGCCGATAGCTGAATGTGTTGTATGTGTGTGTCTTTTGTATGTGCCTGTCGCAGCTCGTCGCCACGTCTTTGCGGTGAGTAGTAAACTATTATAAATACCAGTATCGCAAGGAAATCAAAAGATTGAAGGCTGAAAAGATCAATTTAAAAATCCAAAATTCAGATTGCATATCTAAGTGAAATAAGAGATAACACCACCAAACTAAAAAATAATAGCAACATCCAGATAACTCAAAACAATACTGTCATTACCAGTCCTCAAGATATTAGTAATAGCTTTAATGATTACTTCATAGATGTTGTAGAAACTGACCGCTGTAATACAGATAAATCACCTTGTGGATATCAAGCTGAAAACCACCCTGACACTAATAAACTCCCTGAAGTGCATGTCAATGACACATTGCAGCTCATCAGAGAATGCAAAAACAAAAAATCTTCAGGATGGGATGAATTTTCCCCTTATTTACTGAAACAATGCCAACACAATCTGGCATTCCTTTGACACATCTCATAAATAGTGTCTTAAAAGAAGGAGTGTTCCCTGATACACTGAAATTAGCTATTGTGAAACCTCTGTACAAAAAAGGTGATAAACATCTAGTAGACAACTATAGACCACTCGCTCTAACTTCTGTTTTCAGTAAGTTAATTGAGAAATTAATACTTAAGTACATGTTAGTTCATTATAGCAAAGAAAATATCCTGGGAGACTTTCAGCATGGCTTCAGGAGTGGTCATAGCACAATGACAGCATCATTACAATTCATGATAAAAGCTCTTGATATAATTGGCGAAGGTTATCAAGTAGCAGGAGTTTTCTTGGATCTTTCAAAGGCGTTTGACAGGGTTGACCATAATCTTCTCCTGTCAAAATTGGCCAGAGATGGCATCAATGGAAAACTCATGCACCTTGTTACTTCTTATTTAAGAAACCGAAGCCAGTGTACTGCATTCACACACAATAGTGGAGATACAATAGAAACACATAAGTCAAGGGTCAGAAACATTAAATTTGGGGTGCCACAGGGATCAATAATAGGTCTTTTCTTGTTTATTTGTTATGTCAATGACTTCACAAGTACTTTCAATAATGAAAAATCCATAACTATGTATGCAGATGACACTTTAGGCCTTGTTTGGGGAAGTGATACGAATGTTGTCTACCACCTTCATTGTTTCGTTACCTAATCTAATTCCTTCAGCATCACCTGATTTTCTAAGACCGCATTCCATTATTTTTGTTTTGCTCTTGTTAATGTTCATTTTATACGCTCTCTTCAACACACTGTCCATTCCATTCAACTGCTCTTCCAGGTCCTTTGCTGTCTCTGACAGAATTACAATGTCATCTGCAAAACGCAATGTTTTTATTTCTTCCCCCTGAACTTTAATCCAAATTTTTCCTCGCTTTCCTTCACCGCCTGCTCGATGTACAAATTGAATAGCATCGGAGAAAGGCTACAACCTTGTCTTACTCCCTTCCCAACTGATGCTTCCCTTTCATGCCCTTCGAGTCTAATAACTGCGGTCTGGCTTTTGTACAAGTTGTAAATAACTCTCCTTTCCCTGTATTCTACCCCTGCTGACTTCAGAATTTGAAAGAGTGTATTCCAGTCAACAATGTCAAATGCTTTCTCCAAATCTACAAAAGCTAAAAATGTAGGTTTGCCTTTCCTTAATATATCTTCTAAGATAAGAAGTAAAGTGAGTATTGCCTCCCGGGTTCCTATGTTCCTCCTGAATCCAAACTGATCTTCCCCGAGGTCAGCTTCTACCAGCTTTTCCATTCTCCTGTAGATACTTCGTGTTAAAATTTGGCAACCATGACTTATCAAACTGATGGTTATGTAATTTTCACACCTGTCTGAGCCCGATTTCTTTGGAATGGGGATTATTACATTTTTCTTAAAGTCTGAGGGCATTTCGCCTGTCTCATACATCCTACACACCAGTTCAAATAGTCTTGTCATGGCTGGCTCTCCCAGAGACTCTAGTAGCTCTGAGGGTATGTCATCTACTCCTGGGGCCTTGTTCCAACCTAGGTCTTTCAAGGCTCTGTCAAATTCATATCTCAGTATAGTATCTCCTATTTCATCTTGATCTACTTCCTCTTCCATTCCTACAACATCGTCCCTAAGTTCATTTCCTTTGTAGAGCTGCTCTATGTATTCTTTCCACCTTTCAGCTTTCCCTTCTTTGCTGAGAACTGGCTTCCCATCTGAGTTCTTGATATTCGTAGAGTTGCTTTTCTTGTCCCCAAATGTCTCTTTTATTTTCCTGTAGGCGGTATCTACTTTTCCCCTTGTTATACATTCTTCTACAGATTTGCATTTGGCTTCTAGCCACTCCTGCTTAGCCATTTTGCACTTCCTGTCAATCTCATTTTTTAGTCGTCTGTACTCCATTTTGCCTGTTTCATTTACTGCATTTTTATATTTTCTCCTTTCATCTATTAAATTTAGTATTTCCTGTGATATCCAAGGATTTTTGTTGGTCTTGCCTTCCTACCTATTTTGTCCTCTGCTGCCTTCACTATTTCATCTCTCAGTGCTACCCATTCCTCTACTACTGTTTTATTTCCCCCTGTTTCTGTCAATTGTTGCCTAAATCTCCCTCTGAAATTCTCCAGAACTTCACTTTCCTTCAATTTATCTAAGTCCCATCTCCTTATTTTCCTACCTTTCTGCAGTTTTTTCAGTTTCAGCCTACAGTTCATGACTAACAAGTTATGGTCAGAGTCTATATCTGCCCCTGGGTATGTCTTGCAGTTTAGGACCTGGTTCCGGAATCTATGTCTTACCATTATAAAATCTATCTGATACCTTCCGGTGTCTCCTGGTCTCTTCCATGTATACAACCTTCTTTTGTGATTCTTAAACCACGTGTTTGTTACGATTAAATCATGTTCCGTGCAAAATTCTACCAGGCGACTTCCTCTTTCATTCCTCCTGCCCAGTCCATATTCACCTATTATTTTCCCTTCTCTTCCTTTTCCTGCTACCGAATTCCAGTCTCTCATCACAATTAAGTTTTCCTCTCCCTTAACTGTCTGAATAATTTCCTTTAGCTCCTCATATATTTCTTAGATCTCCTCATCATCGGCAGAGCTAGTTGGCATATAAACCTGTACTACTGTTGTCGTTGTTGGCTTCGTATCTATCTTAAGAATGATAATGCAATCACTGCGCTGCTCATAGTAATTTACCCGCATTCCTATTTTCTTATTCATTATCAGTCCTACTCCTGTGATACCCCAAACTGATTTTGTATTTATAATCCTGTACTCACCTGACCAGAAATCCTGTTCATATACACAAAAATTAATCAAATTTACAGGTTGTAAATTCATATCAATATTTAGGAGCTACAATTACAAACAACTTTAATTGGAAAGAACACACACAAAATATCGTAGATAAGGTGAACAAAAATCTGTTTAATTGACATAGCACTTAGAAGATGCAGCAATTATAGTGTACAAACTGCCTCCATATACTTGCCCATCCTGCTTTGGAGTATTGTTGCACAGTGTGATCGATAAACCCTTTAACAGGTACTTAAATGTGATTTGCAGAGTAAATGTAAAGATTTTGATGAATTGTTCAGTAGTCTTTTTTGTTGAGCCTGTCTGAGAATTAGTGTGTCAATCATATGGTGAGTAGCAAGTCACCCTTTTCGTGATACTATTGAGTCAACGCAAATGGGTTAAATATTGCTTGCATTTCTTGCTATTTAGATTTGCTATAAGATTCTATTCTGTAGGCTCTATGTTCTTCATTAATGTAACTTTTCTGGAATGTAACTTGATTACAACTCCATCTTTCTCCAAGTAGTTCAAAGAATTCAGGTGCCAATATAAATCCTGTAATGCTTATATTGTGACAGCGTATCCACATTAAGAGGTTCAAATTGTCAGGTTTGAGCGAGTATTACATCTGAGGAACTAATGTTAAGAGTAATTTTTTTTTTCCACAGTCATGAAAATACTGTAAGAAATATTAGAGTGCCTAATGCAGACCATTAATTCACCTTATTTCTCACATTTCTTGGAGATATTTTGTGGCATTTGCAATTTATTAATCACATAAGTTCTGGTACGTACTGTTACTTGAAATCATTATTTGACATTGTTTTAATTATTTATACAATCTGAGCTGTTATTCTCTTTTAAAAAATTGTTGGATAGTAACTTAGGTGTGGAATCTTAATTGTGCTACATAATAATTTCGTTCTCTCTTATCTCTTACAGACACAGCAGGGTGATGGTGGTGTTTCATCATATCTAGAAGAAAACAAAGTTCCTATTCCTTTCCTTGTTATGATGATACTTCAGTTTGCCCTTATAATTATTGACCGGTCACTGTTCTTGCGGAAATTCATTCTTGGGAAAATAATTTTTCAATTTTTCTTAGTTATTGGAGTCCACGTTTGGATGTTCTTCGTACTACCAGCAGTTACTGAAAGGTTTGTTTTTGCGTATTTTCATTTTGCTGTTTATAAGCAAAAATAATTTGGAAAATTTACTAGTTTTAATATATGCGCAAACCCATATTCTTTCTGTTTCACAACCCTTGCCCCTTTTCTAATCCATTTCAGCCATCAAAATAGTGAATAGTGAATGCTATGTATATGTTCATTTTTCTTTTTCACATCCTCCTCGCCCTTTTCATACCTCTTATTCCATCATTTTCTCCTTACTTTCATCTCCTTTTCCCCCTTTCATACTCCCTTCTTGTACTTTTCTCCTTAAACTTTTCTCCTTAAACTCTTCTCAAAATTTTCTCCTCACTACCTCATCTAGCCTTTTTCTTGTTCTTCACCTATACACATTATTGTTTCCTTCTACTTCACTTGTGTCCTTCCTCTACTTTTTCAATTTTTCAATATATGAGGATAGTTTGCAACTCACTACAAGCAGACAATTAACAATCATAAATACCTTGATAGGCTTATGGTGGTAGAATTGTGTTTCCCTCTCACGGAACTTGCACTATAATGTGTGCGGGCATTCGAGTGATACAGACTAGTGTAACTCATGGAAGTATGGGTCTTTGGTCCGATAGATTTACTAACATTTGAACATTTGATTTTGAAGTATGGGTCTGGCTGCGGTGTGTACATGGTTGGCTGAGAGGTTAACGCCCAGGCTGGAGTCCCAGTCTGGCACAAATTATTGTGTGTTACAGATTGATAGGCCATCTGATGTCAGAAAATTTTGCAATTGTATGTGTTTTTGTGTGTGTGTGTGTGTGTGTGTGTGTGTGTGTGAGAGAGAGAGAGAGAGAGAGAGAGAGAGAGAGAGAGAGAGAGAGAGAGAGAGAGAGAGAGAGTCATACAACTATCATCTCCATGTAGTGCATTCTGAGTTATGTTCAAACAACTTATGGGTGTGCTGCCGGGTGACGTCATCAACCATCACCATTAATTCGACAGGAGCACACCCTGCCATTCTCAAGGCACAAGTGCACTCAGGGAAGCAATGTGCAAGTGAATTTAATATCTTGGTTTGCAAAGGTTAAACAAGGAAGAAAACACACAGTACAAGTTACTATAGAGTCAACACAACCAACGATGACCAAACATCAGAAATATTGATAGTGACTATTTTGTGTCCCAGCTTCGTCGCCGCTTTTGTGTCTCGTTTCCGTCATAGGTGTCGGTGGCCGATTAGAAAGAGTCCGACACAGGAATAAGGATGCACGCTTGAGCAGGTACGGAGGTGAGCAGCCAGTGGGACAGCAGAAACTAGAAACACTAGAGTAAATTAGAACGAGATATATATTGCACAGAATTGATACAATACTTAACTTTTACATAGCTCAGTACTGCAGAATGGCGATACATAGTTGAGCTAGAGGCCTGCCTAGTGCCTATCCGATAGCCAAGTCTTCACTGGTGCCTATCTGATTCTGAAGTGTTAACTGGTTCCTATCTCAGTCCCAAGTGAACGATGTCGTTCAGTGGTGGCCACGAGCGGAGTTGTAGCAGAGGGCGCTCGTGGCTGACATCATAAGAACGCCGCACCGTGCGTGCATGGCGGCGCGCAGCGAAAGTAGGTGGCACGCACTTTGGACTTGTGCGACACCACAGACTAACAATAAACAGGTGAGGCAGCATTAATTCTGTCCCTCTTGTTTTTTGGTGAGAGACTGTGCCAGACTCCAAGCAGAATTTAAACAAAAACCACCATCTCTGGTTATAAGGTTGTTTGTTAGTTTTTAATTTCAACAGCATACTTAATAACACTATTCCAGTAGATGGAAGTGCATGCTGTGTTGTATTCCATAGGATGACAGATACCAAGACAGTGTTTTGCCACAGCTAATTTATTTGGCTGTTGTAAGCGTGTGTGATGTTTGTGTTCAATACACCGGCCTTCCACAATCCTGATTGTCTGACCAATATATGACAGGCCACATCTGCAAAGAATACAATAGACACCAGCCTTACATGAACTAAACTTTACAGACCCCAGTAGAGCCTTTATCTTAGAAGGTGGTTGAAAAAACACATTTCATATCATATTTCTACAAAATATGAGCAATGCTGTTCGAAATTCTTCCTGTGTAAAGCAAACAGACCATCGATTTAGGTGCCAATCTGTATGTATTAGATCTTCACAATAAATCATCTCAATTGTGGGTGTGCTTAGTATCAAGAAACATCTCATCAGTAAGGTTCACTAAAATCCATATAACGTTCATCTTATGTAACCTACTAAACATAAAAAATGCCTAAGAACTGTACATCATATCAGATCAACCACTATATTCAATAACCACTTATAATATGCAAGCAAAACACCTCTTCACATTAAATCTCATAAAAGCCTCACAATTAGTGGTGACTGGCCTCAACATCCAAAATCCCCTACAAATAACCATCAAATCATCAACTTCTCAACATAACCTCATAATAATATCGTCAGAAAATGTGGGAGTGGTCTCTTCACCCAAAACCCCTACCAATAAGCAAGCACATCAGTGTCATCTCACTAGCTTCAATCACTAATCACATATGTAACAACCTTATTAGCATTCTGACATCTGTGTACAATTGTGTAAACATAAAATGATAGTATGCTCCTATCAAGCTGTTTGTGTCCAAATAGCAAAGTAATAACCATATCACAAAAAAAAAAAAAAAAAAAAAAAAAAAAAAAAAAAAAAAAAAAATAAATAAATGAAAAAAATAAAATCAAACTGTTACACTTCTTGTGTTTTCCATCATTCTCTTCAAAAGTGTACATATAAGCATATATAAACCCAACATAGTGTTAGCATCATAAGCATAAAAATGGACAAACTTAGATTTTAACAGAAGCAAATAAATCGGGAACACAGCTTGTGGTGGTACCAGTTTTAATGAACTCTGATTTCATTAACAAACAACTCTTTAAATGATCGTGACTTCATACCCGAAGTTAACCAGTACCAACTCACAATAATTATCCCCAACAATAATTTTTAGCTTCCAAATTATTCATAATAAATTTCTTGCCTTGAATATTTAAAATATTTCAGGGTTGCTTTCTACCATCAGATTCTCTAAGTTCGTAAACACCTGAGTAAAATTGTAGTTGAGGACTCCACGAGAGTTTTTTGTTTCACAGCACTCGTTTATATCTCTGCGATTGCTAAAACCATGTCAACGTTCGTGCAACTTTAGTGTCATGTAATTTTTGTGTAAGTCTTTCCGATCACATTCTAACTTCACTTTAAAAAAATTATTTACACACTTTGATTCAATTTTTTAGAAATCGCAGACTCATCAGTAGCTTCTTCTGAAACTTTTATTTTAAATATATATTTGACGTAATTAATCACACACAATTCAGTACATACAAATTACGATTGCAAAGAGACTCCCTCTCAATACGGAATACAAATCACGACCAACTCTTTTTCATTCACATTTTTCTTCATATTCATTGCTAATATTAAAAAAAAAAAAAGTCTATCATAGTCTGCAACAGCAGGCAGTGTCTTCTTGTTCAGCATGCCGACCTTCGGCTAATCACCGATAGCGACCAGCATTTTCTCACTGACGTCGGTGGAGAACTCGTCACTGCGTACTGCTGCAGCACCGTCGTTACACATGAAACAAACAAAAGCAAATAAAATTCACACCAGTATAGGTTCTCAAACATTAATAACATTCAAAACAATATATTCCATAATTACTAAATAACTGTGAAATTGAGCTTCATGAGGAAAAGAGTGGACGGTTAAATACATGTCCCACTACAAGCTGCAGCAAGCTCTTCTTTCATCAACATCTCTGAATATTGAAGTAACATTCTCCTTCATAGCAAGTAATCATTTCACAAGTATATGTGTTTTCTGTAAAGGATGTATAACTGTGATAAATCATTCCTAGTTTTGTCAAAAGTAAAAGCTAACTCTTCCTCATATAGTAACCAGTAGTCTCAAATTCAAAGGCAATATCATGTGAAGTAGCATTCATCTTAAACCAATTGTATTATCTGCATAACCTAAGTATAAAAGTTTTGAATAGTTATCAGTGAGCTAACAGGTACATGTTGACATCAATAAGCAAATTGCACACAAGAGAATAGAATTACAGTATTACACCACCTGTCTACCTGGAAGATAGTGAGTGCGTACCCCCCTGAGGCATCCTGCAGTAACCAAGGCAAATACAAAGATGTTCTAAGCAATATAAAAGAACTCATTGGCAAATAAATGTAAGTTGCAGTACAAAAATCCTAATGTGAAAAAGAAAACTTTATAAGTGGAAGAATGTTGTGAATGTGACATCTATGTGTAAATGTGAAGAAAATGTTAAATTACCTAGGGCATCTTGTATAAGCCGCACACATAGTACACAAAGAGTGTGTACCCCCTAAGGTATCCTACTACTGAAAGTAAAGCTTCTACTCAGGACAAATAATTTCCTTGACTCAGGATGGATTAATCAAAAAGCATTTGGATTAGGTATTTCTGAAATTTCAAAAGATCAAATATAAACATCCAAAAAATTCTTAATTTCGTTGTTAATTGCCGTAGACCTTTCATAACTCTTGGTTATGACCCAATCGCCTACTTTATAATGAGTAACTTTAACTTTGTTGTTGTTGTTTGTTTTTTTCTTTTGATGAAAGAGTTCCAAGTTTTTCTTAACAATATCTAATCTTTCGTCTGGTGTGAGCTCTTTGCAAATTGGAAAACTAATCAACTCATTCAAAATGTTAGGTTGTTTCTTATCAGAATGCACTTCAAATGGAGTGAATCCAGTGGTTGTATGTTGTAAGGTGTTCAACACATCCTCAAGCTGTTGATAAAACTGAACCAGTTTGCATGGTCTTTGGCACAATAAGTTTGATACAGCCTACCAATTTCTCTCGAATACTTTTCAGTTGGATTACATGTATGGTGAATAAACAGAAATCAAAATGTTTGATGTTTTCACTGTTAGTGAAGTCTTTCCACAGGTTTGAAGTAAATTGACTACCATTATCTGAAAGTATAGCTTATGGTTTGCCTACATTTGAAAAGTAATCATTTGTGAAGCACTGGATAATTTCCTTGCTGGTGGCTTTCTTCAATGGATACAGTTTAATTAGCCTGGTAAACAGATCAGTAACAACAAACAAATAGATGTAACTCTCTTTGGTTCTTGGGAGTTGTCCAAACAAATAAATGCCAACTAACTGAGACCTTTTGGTACAATGCTTAGTAATAACCCTTGGTACTTCCAGTTTGACATTTTGATTCTCTGACAATGATCACATTTCAACAAACACTGACTCACTCTTCTTGATATTTATTAAAATACATATTTTCCTGTATCTTCTGGGTGCATTTTAAACTACCACAATGTCCATAACTGTGATGAATGTATTTGATTAAGGTGTCTGTGTTGTTTTGGCCAGTTCCAATTATCTGAATCTGTGTTGTGTCTTCTGAAAAGAATTCCTTTATACATATGATAATATTGTTTTACTTTGTCAAAACCCTTTTTGCCTAAATAACTTTTAACCATTTTCCAGTCCTCATCTTGGTTTTGATGTCTTCTTAACTGACTACATTTTTTTTCAATCTCCTTTTCCCCTGTTATCCCTTTGATAAATGTAATTTTGAAGTTTCTGTTATCATATAACTCTTCAGTTTCTTGTTCATTTCCTAAAGGTAGTCTAGAAAGAAAATAGCAATTACATTTTGTTCACCCTTAATGTAGTGTATAATATAATCAAACTGTTGGAGGAAAACTGCCCATCTGGTGATTCTACTGTGGAAAAGTTTTCACTCTTGAATATAACAAAGTGCCTTATGATCTGTAAAAACCTTAATTTTGTGTACTGCCAAATAATTCTTAAACTTTTTGAAACCCCAAACAATTGCCAAAAGATCTTTTACTGATACAGTATAATTTCTTTCTTGTTTTTGAAGACCCCTACTTGTAAACCTTATAGATAGATGTTCTACTACCCCATTTATTTCCTTTTGTTGAAACAAATCATCCCCAAGACCATAATCACTCCCATCTGTCATAAGACAAAATGGTAAACACAAGTCTGGCCTGTGAAGAATTTCACAATTGCTGAGTTGCCTTCTGATTTCATTGAAAGCTTTCTGACATTCAGATGTCCACTCCCAGATGGTATTGTTTTTCCAAAATTCTCTCAGGCATATGGAGCATTCAAAGCTTGTGTTCTGATATACTTTTAGTAAAAATTGCATAAATTGTTGAATGACCTTAGTTATTTCTTATATTTAGGTTTAGGGAATTCTGCTATGGCCAAAATTTTGCCTTTTTCAGGCAGAATCTCTTTATCACATGTGGTGTGGCCCAAAAAATTTAACTCTGTCACACCAATTTGCATTTGCCTAACTTAAGTGTTGTGCCCCCCTGTTTGAATTTATCAGCAACTTTCTTAAGGTTTGGATGTGTTTCTCTCATGTTTTACTTGTAATTAAAATGTCATCAACATAAATTATTAATTTAGACAAAAGTTCACTTCCAAGGACAAAATCTAAAGCTCATATGACTTCTGCTACAGGAATGGTTAATTTAAAAGGTACAACACAATATTAATAGCTTTTGACATTAAAGAGAAATGCAGTGTAGTGTCTAGAATCATCATCTAGAACAACCTGGTGAACCCCTACTGTAAGGTCAAGACTTCTAAAATACTTTGTATCGTTGAATTTATTTAGAAGTTCTTCCATGGATTCAGGATGGTCAGTTTCTCTTTCAAGGAACTTATTTAGGTGTCAAGAGTCTAGTATAAGCCTAATACCACCATCCCGCTTTGAAACACGTACCAACGAGTTGTTGTATTGACTACAGCTTCTTTCTACTTTTCCCCAATTTTGAAGGTTTTGAAGTTCTCTTTCCACTTCTTTCCTCTTGCAAATCGGAACACCATAAGGCTTAATAAAGAATGGGTCATGCTTCTTCATTTTCAACTTGCACCTATAATTCTTAACTCTTCCTGGTCTGTCACTAAAAATCTCATGATAGTCTCATAAAAAATTCTTCCAAGTCTTCCTTTTCACTACTAGGCAAACTATCTGCTGCCTTGACTTTATCACAAATTAATTGAGCCTTACTTTCACTAACCAAATGGTCATCATCATTTTCATCTTCTTCCTCACTAATTCAACTATTGTTAACCAAAAGTTCAAACCCCTTACAAACCCCTTAATTTGATTGCAACAATTTTCATTTGACTTCATGTTTAGTTTCTCCCCTTAACCCAGAGTTTGGCCCGGCAAACAACTGCTTCATATCTATCCAGTTAAAACTGCCATTTACTTCCACAATCCAGTCCATCCCAAGAAGTATATGCTCATTTAAGTTACAAATCACCAAATAACCCTGTTCAAATTAACTTGCTCTGCTTGCCAGTAGCACCTTTAATTTTTACACCTGGTATAGGGAATTGTTATACTCTAGTAAATTTTTCAATCTATCTCTTAACTTGCTTTATATACCACAAATAGGGCTACCTGTGTCTACCAGACATAATTCTTTCCATTCACCAATGTTCACCTCAATAAAGGGACTTCCTAAAATTTTATGACTTGCTAATACATTCTCTTCATCTAAAAGGTCAGCTTCTGCTGTATGGGGATTTAGACTGGTACCTATTTTGGATGTGTTGAATTGAAGTTTCTAAAGCCCATATAGGCATGTTACTTTCAGCTTGGTTATTATTAAAAACTGACACTATTAATTAAAGGTAAGTGTTGGCTAGGTGACAATTCTTGTTTAGACTGTGTGTTTACCCAATCAGAACTATCTTTAACATCTAACTTATTAAAAGTAACATCATTACTACTAACATCAATATGATCATTCAACACCTCCAAAATTTTGTATCCTATCTGCTTAGTTTGTTCATCCTTGTCTTTGTAATGGGTTAAAATTTCTTTTGTGTTTACTGGTACCAGTTGGCTTTTCTGTAAATCATCAAAATCAAATAAGTTGTCATTAACTTTAACTTTCTGACTAGCTGCAACATAAACCATACCATCTAACTTGCCCTCAAACAATACCTCATTACTATCACCAACAACATCAAAATAATCCTTCACATGACACTGCTTGTACATCAACTTCTGAAATATACCTATTTACAGCTAATTCATCATCATCAGAATCAACTACTACATTATTTTGTTCAGTAATAAAATTTCCAATCTCACTATCAACAACACATTTCACTTTCTACAAACAAACTGGCAACACCAAGATCATCAATTACAGAATTATTACTAGATACACACTGATCAGACAGGTTATTTAAATCATTCTCACCTAACTCATAGTGATTTTCTTCCTTTACATCACCCTGATCCATTTCATGTAACAATTTGATCCCAAAATTTGTTATTAAATTCGGCACTATTATTCTGGTAATCCCAATGACGATAATTTGACCTCCTCCAACCTGGTCTACTTCTAGCCTGATTTCAGTTTTGCTTCTTCACCTCAAACTGACAGGCCCCCAATAAGGTGGTTACCTGTGTTCCTGATTGCTAACTACATTTTGGTTTGCGTTATTTGTGTTGTAGTTTACATTCCTATGATTACCACTGTTTCTGTTCTGGTTGTTACGATAATTACCACTGTTTCTGTTCTCGCTACCATTGTTATTGAAATTGATTATGATGCTGAGAGGAACCCCCCCATTCTGGTATTTGTTCTCTCTATTACCATGGTTCTAGTTGTATCTATCATTATTATTACTATTTTGTCGATCGTCATTTTGCCATGCACGATTAAGTTCGTCAACATATTTTAAAAACTCTTTGATCGAGTCATCAGCCCCACGATATTTGCTATGATTTAAAAACTCTGATTTTATTCTGACATGTTTACTTTTGGACCAGAATCGATTCAAAAATAATTTTTCAAATTCACTGAATGTCATATCATTATATACGTGCTCATTTGCCCATGACAGAGCCTCGCCATCGAGATAACATTTGGCTATTTTAATTTTGAGTGACTCTGGCATTTCTGGTGCAAAACTGTCCCTGCATTGGCAAATGAAATCAACGGGATATAACTTCAAATCTCCCAGATAAAACTTAAAATTAACACTATTACAATTAATTGACAACAAATTTCCAGTACTAAATGTGTTGGTGAAAACATTGTTTTTCAAATTTGCAACTTCATTGTTGACTCTTTGGAGATTTTGTTCGACTTTTTCAACCCTTTTATCAACACAAGAAATTTGATCTGAAACTAATTCCACATTTAATTTAAACTGTTAGTCAGTATGATTACTTTCAGCAACAGTGTATTCCTGCATAATCTTGATTTCAGATTTTCTGTTAACCAATTCACTTAAGACAATGTCTTCGGTATTCTTTATTCGATCTTCAACAATACTGAATTGGTCACTAACTGATTTTATTTCAAAGGTAGTAGATTTCTCCAAACAATCAACTTTGAAATCTATGTTGTCTACTCTACTGTTTGTAGCTTCTAATTTTTTTGTTGATTTCGACAATTTCTTCTTTAATAGAAATTATTTTAGTGTCTAGTTTTTTTGAAATTTTCGTCCATCTTTTTGCTTCGTTCTAACAATTTATTATTCTGTCCTCTCATTTTCTAATCAAAGAAACCTGTTAATCTGTTAAACATATTGTGTAATGGATTTTGAAATTCGTCGAAACTCTGTAGTGGTGAACAAACACTTTGAGGTGAATCTTCACGTGATGAGTATGGAAATTCAAGTTTGGCAATGATGCATGAAGCTGACGACTCGAACACATCGTAATACCAACTTCCTGAATGTTACTTTCACTATTCATTTTGACAAAAATTGTTGAGATATTCACAATACTAATATTTCTCTTACTAAAATTTTGTCACATGTAACTAAAATAGTTACGTAAGCGACACAAAGGCTGGTGGCAGAAAATTAGAATTAATTAAAATAAATGTACTCACCCATTTTGTCCTTGTCGTTGATACTGGTCCCGGTATTTATCCACGCCACCTGTGGCCACACTGATCCATGTCCTCTAGTTAGTCGTCGCTCACGTTACACGTACACAAGGCAGAATAAAATTTTGGTACCTGAAATGTTACTTGTATTAGCACACTATGTAGTCTTACACACACATATCCCAGCTCCTCCATCACACTGAAACATTACTACTAGTTGAAATAAATCTTAATGCTTGTATGGATTGCTGATGGAAAATCGTACATAAACACCAATTTGTGCAGTCTCACTTTACTGAAGACTGCGGAATAAAGGAATCTTCCACGACCACATTGCACAAGGAATATCAGAGTTGTAAAACATAAGGTTCCAGTTGTGTTTATAATAGAATTAATATATAGGTGGTAGATATATATCTTTAGAGGTGTGTAATCCTGTTTTCTGCATAATCCTGTTTTCGGCTGTGTTGCTACATAGCCACTCGTGGGTTACATGTGTAACTGAATTCAGGTACAAAATATTTTTTTCACTGCCATTTATTTTTGCTCACGGATGTTGTGCAACGCAATTGTACGTGTACATGAACCATGACTAACAAACCACTGAACTCCTTGGCGTAAATAGGTCACTATATATACTCTGATAACATCAGTTTTTAAATAAAACAAGAAGACAATAATTACATTCATAGAAGTTGACATTAGAACAAGATAAAATTAAATAAGCTTCATAATTCAGTATGGCACAGCACATGATAGGTTTATTAATTTAGTGATAATTAACAATATTGTGAGTTATAACAATGAATGTAATTTTACATCAGTTATGAAATATATACAGTTCCTACCATGTATACAGTAAATACATAAGTTCTAAATCTTGCAGTTTTAGTCTACTCTCAAATAATATAATTAGTACCATAACTGACGATGTTTACATACTGTTTTCATTAGTGACAACTAATTGCTTTTCTTGCTCAGTATAATATGGTTCGTTGTACAAGGAGTAATTTATCTTATACTGATTGAGTACAAATGAGTAAAAAGGTAAAGGTAAAGCAGTCAACAATCCGAAGATTGATTTGAATACTACAGTGCTTTACTAGGCACCTGGATTAATTCAGAAATAATAATATACATATTACAATTACAACAATTCTTATCAGACTTTACTAGTGTATCTACTGTAATTACAATATAGCTAACAATATAGAAATTAATTGTAGCTTTTTCTTGCATTGAGGAATATGTCAAGTAGCTGTTTTATTAAAAAAAAAACACAAATACATGATATCTGTAGAAATACTACACACACAAGAAAAGGGTGCAAAGCTGACTCACTTAGAAATATTATAAATTAAAAGACAGATGTACATATCCTCACAGCTATTATTGAATGAGCAGACTCAATTCAATTATTCCCTCCTTTTTGATTATGGGTGATATGACTTCAAATTCTACTCTTAGGCATAATTTCATTCCAGTGTATATTTATCCAGGTTGTTGTTAGTGCTGTGCCGTTGTATTTGGTAATCCATTGTAACTTTGTCAAAATTGTCACAAAGATAAGTCAAGAATCTGTAGTCGGAGTTTATGACATGTTTACTTTTAGTTGTTTATCATCTTTCAGATCAGTAATGAGTTAAGTACTTAAAATGGGCTTATAACCTGAAACCCAGGTTGTACAGTACCAATAAAGTTTGTGAGACAAGGTTAAAAAATGTATTTAGTGTAATTCAGTGTTTCACCAAGAACCAGCAGTTGAATCAATTAATATAATCACTTGTCTTTCTCTTTATATGTGAGATTGTTTTGAATGTTATATATTTTTATAAGAGTAATCAGTAAATCTGTATAAATTTCAGGCCTTTTAACGCTTCTCTGCCACCTCAGATGTGGTACATGGTGAAATGCTTCTACTTACTATTATCTGCATATCAGATAAGGAGTGGCTATCCAACTAGAATTTTACGAAACTTCTTGTGCAAGAAATACAATATAATCAACCTCCTCCTCTTCAAAGTGTAAGTATAAGCATCTATTAGTGGATTTTTTAAATGTTATCTTATCTTAAAATTTATGTAATTTATTATTAATAATCTTCTCTAAGTAGAACCTTGAATTGAGCAGTATCAGGTCACTTTTGTAAGAAGTTGTTGCATAATAACTGACCTATAAAAAAGTACTGGCATGAATTGTGTGTTGGTGGCTACTTTTTATTTCACTGTGTGTTCTGTCTTCCATTTCATCAAAAAATTGAGAAGAAAAAAAAAAAAAAAAATCAAACTTGTGAGAGATTTTTAATGAGATATTAGTAAAACTTTCCTTCCATTTAGAAGTTTTATATTTCTGACTCAACTTCTGAATAGATATACCTTTACTTGGAGTTGTTTTTAAATTATTTGGTGTGTTTTGTATTAATAGTGTCATTGTTAGAATCATCAGGGCCCAACAAAATATTAGGTGTCAATGCTGCATGTTTTGTAAGGAAATGGTAATGGAAAAACCCCTTGATGTAGAAACTGTAGTGTGTGAAACTAATTTGTTCCCCCTCAGGGCTCAGCATTAATTTGCTGAGTACGGGCATAGCGAACCCAGGATCCCGAGCTGTGGACTGTGTCACGCCAACAGTCCACCACACTGTAAGCTCTGTACGTGCTTCAACGACCATCATTCGGTGTGACATTGGAATGTTGTACTTTTCAGAGCTCGGGGAGCTTGGCTTAATCGCCCCGGGTACGAGGATGGTACAAACCTCTATAAAAAAAAAAAAAAAATACTCATCCCAAGGTGTGCTATGTGCCGAGGAGATGCATGGCTGTTGAGGCTGAACAGTCGCTACCGAGCAACCTCTGGGGAACCTGCCGCACCTCAATTGTATAAGGCTTACACACGCAAGCATGGCTCTGCCTGGGCAGACGTATAGTTCCCTAGTTGCTCATGGTACCACAATGAAACAAGCAAATCATAGTGTTGCCAGACACACAACTGGTGTCTCTAAGCATGAACAAACCAAATTTAATGCTGCAACATATGACCCTCAAACGTTTCCTTCCATGGCCACACCGTGGCAAGACCGCAGGGCTCAGCAACAAAATGAGGGAAAACCTTTTGTGGGAAAACCTTGAGGACAAGTTTGGTGAGGTAGAAGGATTATTTAAGGTGAGATCTGGACCTGGACTGATAACGACGATGTCACCAGCCCAGTCATGGGCACTGCTTGTCTTTGACAAGCTGGGTGACGTTTCCATTAGCATCACTTCCTATAAGAGCTTGAACACGGTCCAGGGAATTATATTTCGTAAGCACTTTTATTGCAGTCTGACAAAGAGGTACGGAAGAACTTAGAGAGGCGAGGAGTACAGTTCATCCGGCACATTTATAGGGGCCCAAAGGACAGTAAGGTAGTCACTGGTGCATTCATCTTGTCTTTTGAGGGTGATTCATTGCCTCAGGTCAAGGTGATGATCTACTGGTGTGACGTAAAGCCCTATATTCCTCCCGCTATGAGCTGCTTCAAGTGCTGGAGGTTTGGGCACATGTCCTCCTCATGTGATGCCAACCCTACAAGTCGGGAGTGCAGTCATGGATCGCATTCAAACGTCCCTTGTACCCCTTGTGTGTAAATTGCAAGCAGCATCACTCTCCTTGCTCGCCAGACTTCACGGTTCTTCATAAGGAGCATAAGATCATGGAAAATAAAACCCTGGAACACTTGTCATTCTCAGAGACAAAGAAAAAGTGTACGAAACTCACCCCGAGTGCATAAAAACATCTTATGCCACAGCTGCATCACCTCCACCATTCGTGTTAAGACCTTCAGCTGCCGCATCTTCCACAGTGTGCCTTCCAACCCAACCGCTAACTTGTGCCCACTTGGTGTTTGCGGGTACCCCAACTTCCAACTTCAAAGGTCCCAACTTTAGGAGCAATATCATCTCCATCTGTGGGGGGGCCATCAGTCCCCACTCCAGAGCCAGAGAAACATCATGGCTATCGGGGCTACTACAAAAATCGTCAATCGTATGGCAGGGTCTCTGGAGGTGTATGCATCTACGTCCTTGCCACTGTCCCCAGTGCCGCTGTGCCTCTCCACGTGACTCTCGAGACAGTGGCTGTAAGAAAATAGGCTTGGTTGGAACTGTCGATCTGTTCCATCTACCTATCTCCAGATGAGGCGGTCTCACTTAGTGACCTTGCTGCGCTGGTGGCACATGTTTCCCCACCATTTCTGGCTTTGGAGGACTTCAACATTCATCATCCTTTGTAGGGTGGAACAGACAACCCACCGTTGTAGGGACGTTGAAACCTTATTATGACAGCAAGACATTTGCATCCTTAACATGAGTGCCTCTACCCACTTTAGTGTGGCACACGGAATGTTTTCAGCCATTGACCTGTCTGTTTGTAGCCCGAGCCTTCTTCCGCATCTAGCTTGGAGGGTCCACGACGACCTGTGCGACAGTGACCATTTCCCTATCTTCCTGTCACTCGCAGTGTCCACCTGCTGACTGCCTGCCTCACTGGTCCCTCCATAGGGTTGACTGGCCAACTTACACCTCGGCTGCTGTGACTTCCACTCCGATTCTGGCTGACGTTGATATCACAGTCCAACAAGTCACTGCTGCCATAGTTTCTGCCATGAAGGCTGCTGTTCCGACCACCACTGAATCACCTCAGTGCAAGTCTGCACCTTGGTGAATGCAGGAGATTGCTGAGGCTATCCTGTACTGTTGGCAAGCACTCCGATGCCACCGTTGCCACCCTTTCATAGGACATGCAATAATATTCAAACGTGACATGCAATAATATTCAAACGTCTCCGGGTCCAAGCGCGACTACTTATAATACAAAGTAAGTGGGCTTCCTGGGAGAGGTACGTAGCCAGCGTTGGTTCTCATGCCTCCCCTTCCCAATTGTGGTCGCAAGTTTGGCGCCTCTTCGAATACCGCCCGACAGTAGGAATCCCCTGTCTCCATATTCAGAGTTCGCTATGCACTGTCCCTAGCACTATCGGCGAACGTATGGTGCACCATTTATTTATTTATTATTTATTTATTTATTTATTTATTTGTTTTTTCTGTTCCATAGGACCCACTTCAGGAGTAAGACTCCATGGTCATGGAACAAGTCAATACATTAATTGTTACACAATAATGGTAATAGAAAAATTTTAAGTAGTCCTTTGCACACGACAATCTTAAGACAAAGTGAAAAGAATCAATAAAGAAAAAATAAATTAGCTTAATTCTTTAACTTTTCTAGGAGTTCCTCGACAGAATAAAAGGAGTGAGCCACGAGGTAACTCTTCAATTTAGATTTGAAAGCATGTGGATTAGTGCTAAGATTCTTAAGTTCTTGTGGCAGCTTATTGAAAATGGATGCCGCAGAATACTGCACCCCTTTCTGCACAAGTGTTAAGGTGGTGTGGTGCAAATGTAGATTAGACATCTGTCTAGTATTCACCGAGTGAAAGCTACTAACTCGTGGGAATAAGCTGATATTATTAACAACAAACGACATTAAAGAAAAAACGTATTGTGACGCCAGAGTCAAAATTCCCAGACTACTGAAAAGGGGTCGACATGACGTTCGCGAACTTACACCAGATATTGCTCGAACCGCCCGTTTTTGAGCCAGAAATATCCTTTTTGCATCAGGCGAGTTACCCCAAAAAACAATGCCGTACGTCATAAGTGAGTGAAAGTAAGCGAAGTAGACTACTTTTCGTGTTGAAAAATCACTTATCTCAGATATTGTTCTAATGGTAAATATAGCAGAATTTAGTTTTGGAACAAGATCCTGAACATGGGCTTTCCATGACAGCTTACTGTCTATATGAACACCTAGAAATTTGAACTGTTCAGTCTCACTTATCACATGCCCATTATGTGTAATCATAATGTCAGATTTCGTCAAATTATGTGTTAGAAATTGTAAAAACTGAGTTTTACTGTGATTTAACATCAACTTGTTTTCTATTAGCCATGAACTTATCTCCTGAACTGCATTATTTGATACTGTGTCAATATTACGAGCAACATCCTTCACTACCAATCTGGTATCATCAGCAAACAAAAATATTTTACAAACACCTGTTATACTCGAAGGCATATCATTTATATAAATAAGAAACAGCAATGGTCCCAAAACAGACCCCTGGGGCACCCCATACTTAATTGTGCCCCATTGGGATTGCACGTCATAGCCATTTTCTACACTGCGGAGAATTACCTTCTGTTGTCTATTATTAAAGTAAGAGGTGAACCAGTTGTGGGCTACTCCCCGTATTCCATAATGTTCCAACTTCTGCAACAATATTTTGTGACCAACACAATCAAACGCTTTTGTTAAATCAAAGAAGACGCCTAATGTCCGTAGCCTCTTATTTAACCCATCAAGTGCCTCACAGAGAAACGAAAATATAGCGTTTTCGGTCGTTAAACCACTTCTAAATCCAAACTGTACGTTTGACAGGAAATTATGTGAACTGAAATGATCAATTAATCTTGAATATACAGCCTTTTCAATAACTTTGGAAAAAACCGATGGCATAGAAATAGGTCTATAGTTGTCTACATTATCCCTTTCTCCTTTTTTATAAAGCGGTTTCACTACTGAGTACTTTAATCTGTTAGGAAACTGACCATTCTGAAAGGAAAAATTACAAATATGGCTTACTACTGGGCTAACATATGGAGAACAGTACTTTAGAATTCTGCTAGATACCCCATCATATCCACAAGAGTCCTTAGTCTTTAGTGATTTAATTATTGACTCAATCTCACCTATGGAAGTATCATGAAGGATCATTTCAGGCAACAGCCTCGGAAACGCATTTTCTAAAAACGTTATATGATTACCTGTAGAAACTAGAGTTTTGTTTAGTTCCTCTACTATATTCAGAAAGTGATTATTGAATATTGCACATATATCTAACTTGTCAGTAACAGAAACATTCCTACTACGCACTGACGTTATATCTTCTACCTGCTGCTCCTGACCAGACACTTCCTTCACGACTGACCAGATAGTTTTAATTTTATCCCGAGAGTTTGCTATTCTTTTTGCGTACCACATACTTTTTGCATTCTTAATGACATTTTTCAGAACCTTACAGTACTGTTTGTAATGAGCTACTGCATCTTCATTCTGACTGCTTCTAACATTTTGATACAACTCCCGCTTAGTTCTACATGATACTCTTATCCCCTTTGTCATCCACCCTGGCTGTCTGTTACTGAAAGTACCCTGTTTTGAGCGTTCTAGCGGAAAGCAACTTTCAAACAGCATAATAAATGTGTTCAGAAAAGCATTATATTTATCATCTGCATTATCAGCACTATAAACATCCTGCCATTCTTGTTCCTTAATTAGGCTTAAAAAGGTCTCAATTGCAACTGGATTAACTTTTCTGAGTAGTTGATATTTATGTTTAACATTTGTTTGAGAACAAATACTTTTTAGAATTAAAAGTTGGGCATCGTGGTCTGATAGGCCATTTACTATTCTGCTGACAGAGTGCCCCTCTAATAATGAAGAATGAACAAAAATATTGTCAATGGTAGAACTGCTATTTCCTTGCACTCTCGTTGGAAAAAATACTGTTTGCATCATGTTATAGGAATTAAATAGATCTAACAGCTGACTTTTCCTTGAGCTATCACCTACACAATTAATGTTGAAATCTCCACACACAATTAAATTTTTATACTTCCTATACAGTGAACCCAGAACCAATTCCAACTTGGGCAGAAACATTTTAAAATCTGAGTCAGGGGATCTATAAATAACAACTATTACTAGTTTAGTTCCATTAACATTAACAACATTATGCGCGCCATTCTGTGACTGCAGCCTATTGCCTGGAATTCCGCACTCTTAAAGTAGGGATTGAATGTAGGTAGCTGTCATTTCGTATGCGCCGCCAGGAAACATATAACACCCCTGTTACTGAGTGGGAGTTCGAAAGTGCCGTAGCTGCATGTCCAGATACATTTCCCGGACCTGACCACATTCACAGTCGTTTCCTCCGACACCTCTCAGCGGCCTCTAAGCACCAACTTCTTGCCCTGCTCAATCGTCTCTGGGTTGAGGGTGTTTTCCCATGCCAATGGCAAGATAGCATCATCATCCCAGTGATAAAGCCTGGAGCAGATACGCAGGTGACTGATAGTTAACGCCCAATCATCCTCACCAAATTTCCATGCAAGCTCCTTGATTGCATGGTGAGTTGGAGGCTTATGTGGATCCACGATGACCGGGCACTCTTGGCCCCACAACAAGGGGGGTTCCATCAGGGCCGCTCTGCTATCGATAATCTTGTGTCCCTGGAGTCGGCCATCTGTATGGCTCTTACAAACATCTGGTTGCTGTCTTCTTTGACCTCCGGAAGACAAACGACACTACCTGCCACTACCATGTAGTGTCTACACTGTACGAATAGAGCTTACGGGATCCACTTCCCATATTCATACAGAACTTTCTTGCTCAGCGTTCTTTTCATGTTCGAGCTGGTACCTGTCTCAGCTCACCTCATAATCAAGAAAACAGTGTCCCACAGGATTCCGTTCTCAGTCTCTCTCTATTTTTAATGGCAATTAATGGTCTCACTGCAGCTGTGGGGTCATTGGTTTCCACCTCCTTGTATGCCGACGACTTCTGCATGTATTTTAGCTCTACCAGCATCGGTGTTGCTGAACGGAGGTTGCATATTGCAATTTGGAAAGGCACAAGCGTGGGCGTTTGCCCATGGTTTCGAGTTTTCTGCCTCAAAATCCTGGGTAATGCATTTCTGTAGACGTCATACGGTCCACCGAGAACCCGAACTGTATTAGGCTGACAACCTATTACGTGTTGAAGAGATGCACCATTTTTTAGGCATGCTGTTTGACGACAGTCTCACTTGGGTGCTGCACCTCTGCCAGCTCAAACAGTAGTGCTGTTGACACCTCAACATCCTGCACTGTCTCAGCCACACTGTTTGTGGAGCTGCATGCCCAACACTTCTGCGGCTCTATCAGGCCCTCATTCACTCATGCCTCGACTATGGATGCATAGTTTATGATTTCGCACACCTTCAGCACTGCAAGCATTGGACCCAATTTTACACTGTGGTGTCCGTCTGATGACAGGGGCCTTTCACATGAGCCCTGTGACAATCCTCCTAGCTGAAGCTGAGGTCCTTCTCCAGCGGTTCTGGCAGAAACACCTGCTGGCTTCGTATGTTGCCCATGTTCAGGCCTCGCCACACCACCCGAACCACCGGCTCCTTTTTCCAGACACTGCACTCCATATTCCTCCACGACTGCCGAGATCAGGTTACCCAAATGCAGTCCGTGTTCATTCCATCCTTTTGTCCCTTGAATCCCACCCACTCCCTGCCAGTTTCCAATATTCCTTTCAAACCTCTCCCTGGTCCATCCCTCATTTGTAGCTTTGTCTGGATCTTTACCATGCCTCGAAGGACTCCATTTCTCCAATACCAGGCCGTCGTCAGTTCCTGCAACTCCTTGATTCGTTCCGTGGTGCCAAAGCCATTTATGTTGATGGTACTCTAGCAGATGGTTGTGCCGGGAATGCATATATCCATGGTGACCGTGTCAAACAATATTCATTACACCGTGAAAGTAGTGTTTTTACTGCAGTGCTGGTTGCCACCCTAAAGGCTCTAGAATATCTCTGAGCCTGCCTCAGGGGGTCATTTTTCATCTGTAGTGACTTCCTGAGTGGCTTTCAGGCAGTCACAGTGCTACCCTCACCACCCATTAGTGCGCTCGTTTCAAGGCACTGTTTTTTCTCTTGGCAGATCTGGTCATTCTGTGGTCTTTGTGTGGACCCCGGGTCACATTGGCATACCAGGGAGTTGATTGGTTGGTCAAGCAGGCCACTATGGCACCATCTCTAGATATGGGCATCATGGATCCAGATCTCAAATTGGTGTTGTACCAGAAGGTGCGTGAGGCTTGGAGCACCGAATGGTCTACCACGAGTGCTCCAAATAAACTTCGTGCAGTGAAGCTACCCACGGCTGTGTGGAAATCTTCACTGCAGCCCATATGTTGACAATCAGTTGGCCTCTGCCACCTAGGTATTGGGCATACATGGTTAACACATGGCTATCTCTTTCGCCATGAGGCCTCACCTGTGTGTTGATGTGGTGCAGTGCTGACAGTAGTTCATCTTCTGATGGACTTTCCTATTTTAGCCAACTTGTAGCAGTCGTCTAATCTACCAGACACACTACCCTTAGTTTTAGGCGAGGATATCTCAATGGCTAACTCTGTTTTAAGTTTTATTTGCGTAGCTGGTCTTTACAATTCCATCTAGTTGTGATATCTCAGGTACCCATCTATTCAGCACTTTACAGACTTCTCTGTATAATGCCTGGGGGTTTTAGTGTATGCAGCATGGCTGACTCATCCAGTTTTATCTTTGTGATCAGCCAGCCATGGTATTCTGCTGTCTAGCTTTTAGCTTGGTTTCTACCTATTGTGTGTTTTTCTTTTGTGTTGTCAGAAAATTGCTCATTGTCAGTCGGTCCCTTTTGTGAGTTTCTCTTTTCGGTGTTTTATTTTTAACTACTGACAGTGAACTCTTAGCTTGGAACAGGGGACTGATGACCTAGCTGTTTAGTCTCCTTAAAACAGCAACAACAACAACTACTACTACAACTAATTTGTTCAGCAACCTGAAACTAGCATTTCCAAAAATTGTTAGGGTGGGGGAGGGGAGATGCATAAAAAATAAACCATGAATGCCCCATTTTCTCTACTTCAATAAGTATGTAATGTCCCACACAGAAATTGTGCTTCAGTTAATCAAATATACTATAGTAGTCAAATGATGCACTGGTAGACAGACTCTCTTCTTTTGTGTGTGTGTTTTCATCTTATGATGTCTTATAATAATTTTAAGCTACATACAACCTATTTAGAATTCAGTTATAATCATTTACACAATTAGGTGTATAAATTTAGATTTTTCGTCAGATTACTTGTGTAAGCTCTGGTCTCTATTAGAAAGGTTGTTTGTAAATGTTCTACAATCACATTTATAATGCACACATACCTCCATGAAATCTTAAGTAATTTCTGTATAATCAGTCTACTACAGTATTTGTCAGGAAGAAGTACATCTCTTTCAGAATACAAAAATCTATAAGAATCAATCCATTGTGAACAAGTACCATATGTCAACTACTTGTTGTGGACAAATTACTCAACCAAAACTTCCAAAAAGACTACATACACACCCCCTTTGCCATTTCATGCAATGAAATTGCTCGATACTTACATCAACCTTGTTGGACCCCAAATAAGGCAACCTTTGAAAATAAGTAGAATGTACACTGACTTAGTAGATGTCATGCACATCTGTGTTGTTTCTGCACCATACTCTCTCTGTACCAGCTGCAGTTGTATTGGAGACCTCCTTGAGATGTAATTGTGCCACAGATTTGTATCACCTACAACATGTACATGAGCTGACACTAGGTATGGTGATCTGGGCTTGACTCTATGGAGTGGTAGTGCCACAGGAATCTAGTTTCACAGTTTCAACCATGTTCAGGGTGTATTGTGAATGGCTGAATGGTGATCTCATAGTCCACAAGAGAACAATTCCCCCCAAGGGGCTCACAGCTCTTTTTGTGGGTACATGTTTGGCGCGCACAGGGCCCCAAGCCGAAGCAGCATTACTTCTCGCCCCAGGCTGTTTCTGCCCCCCCCCCCCCTTCCCACAGTTTATGCCTTTGCACAGAGATGGGCACCCCGTGTGAGTCTAGGTGGTCTCCTGTACCCAGCTTTTCTCTTTTCTCAGTTTTTCTTTCCCTAACCTTTGCTTCCATCTTACCCTTACTGTATTCTTCTAACATTTCTCTCCTGTTTTAGTCTTCACCTCGGCCTTTGAGAATCAACCTCTTCGACTTCCTTCTTCTTTCCTTCTTTCCTCTTTTTCTACCTCCGTGTGTGTTCCTGAAGGACACCCATGCACTTGCTGCGTAACAGGTGACTGGGTAATGCAGAAGTCCCAGCCCAAGGTTGGCATGTAGGGCCCGCACATATTCCTTGGTAAAGACCCAGGGAGAGGTGATTACCCAAGCTGATACCTTCCAACCATTCTGATTGGTTGCTCCATATATTTCTCTGAAAGTGTGACCTGAGGTGTGGACAATCACCTAAGGCGGGTGAGCCCTCGGTGAGGGTTCCCCATTAGGAAGAAGTGCGTCATCAGAGACACCACTAATCATGGGGGACAACTTTGCAGTGACTTCTTCTTTCTCTTCTTCTACTTTGACCTTTACCCAGAAAATGAAAATAGATGGACTGAAGACCAAGAAAATCCTGCGGAACATGCCAAAGTTCCCTGTCATTTCACGAACTGATGGCCATGACTTCACAACAGTAAATCCTTTCATTATAAAAAGGGGTATTGACACAATTGCAGGTCCTGTAAAAAATTGTTCCTGGCAATGTAATGGGACACTGTTACTGGATTACTGGAAAGTGCCTTCCAAGCACAAAAGCTGCTTCAAACCACACTGCTGCACACCTTTCCTGTGAAAGTAGAACCTCATCGTATCTTAAACCCGTTGCGGGGTGTAGTGTTCTCACGATCCCTCGACGGCCTATCAGATGAGGAAATTCAGGACTACCTTTCTGACCAGGGCATAACAGATGTCCATCGTGTGTTGAAAAGGGTTAACAATAGCCTAACACTGACCTGAACTGTGTTTTTGTCATTCGACAAAGTTGACCTACCTTCTAAGCGGGGTATGGAATCATCTCCATTTACCTATACATTCCCAACCCTACCCAATGTTACCAGAGTCAGAGATTCAACCATATCTGTCTGTCCTGCCCCAATGCAGCCAAATGCCACGCCCTCAGTGGCCGTTGAGGTGATCCTCTCTTGCCTTTCCTGTTTTCTTCTTCTCTCACTTTCTTTATGTCACTCCTTCAGTGGAACATCAGAGGCATTCATTCCAACCGTGATGAATTAAAACTACTCCTTTGACTGCACAGTCCACTTATCTCCAGTCTCCAAGAAACAAACCTACGCCCAAACGATCATATGATTTCCCGCTATACACATCCGTGCATTTTGAGTTACCTTGTGTCCATGGAGGTGTTATGCTACTCATTCGGGAAGACATCTATTATCATCCCATCACATTGCAAATTCTAGCCCGCAGACTTTGTCTGCCGTTCTTAGGGCAGACTTGCTGCAACTTGTTGCTCAGCTTCCTACACCATTTTCGTTGATTGGCAACTTCAACGCCCACCACCCTCTGTGGGGCTCGCCAGCTATTGCCAGAGAGGTGCCCTATTGGCAGACCTTTTCAACCACCTCAGTCTTGTCTGTCTAAATACCAGTGAGCCAACTTTTCTATTAGACACAACGCATACCTATTCCCACTTGGACCTCGGAATATGTACTACTCAGCTTGAACATTGGTTCGAATGGTATGTTCTGTCTGATAGGTATGTTCTGTCTGATAGGTATTTGAGTGATCATTTCCTCTGTATAATTTCTCTACTCCATCATACCATGTCTCCATGTTCCACCAGTTGGGACGTCTACAAATCTGACTGGGGCCTCTATTCTTCCATGGTGGTTTTCCATGATCAGAATTTCCCCAGCCGTGACAGTCAGGTCAACTACCTCACAGAAGTTATTCTCACCATTGCCGAAAATTCCATACCTTGAACTTCCTCCACATAGGTACCCAGTCCCCTGGTGGAAGGCAGCATGTAGCGATGCCATTCGAGCCCAGGGACATGCTCTACGTATGTTTCAACACCAGCCTACCATTGAGAATTGTATCAATTACAAATGACTGCGAGCACAATGCTGTCGTGTCAATAAAGAAAGCAAAAAAACCTGCTCGACTGCTTTCACGAGTTTAGTCAACATATTTACTTCGTCAGTAGTCTTCGTGGACCCTGTTGACGTATTCCATGATTTAGGCCGATCCTTTGCTGAGATCTCAAGCTCTGCTCATTACAACTCTGCCTTCCTCCCCTGAAAACCATCATTATGAATTTCCTTTTGCGAATGCGCCAGAATGAGGATGTGTTTTTCAATTTGGAGAAGGTTGCAGCACCTGTTGGTAGGAGGGCATTCTCCGCACCCTTCACACATGGGGTCTTCACAGCCGCCTCCTGCTCTTTATTGGTGCATTTTTAACATATAGAATGTTGAGGGTACAAGTGGGCTCTGTTTTGTCTTACACCTTTCACCAGGAGAATGGGGTGCCGCAGGGCTCCATTTTGAAGATAGCAGTTTTCGCCATTGCAATCAACCCCATTATGGATTGCCTTCCAGCTGATGATTCAGGCTCCCTGTTTGTGGACGACTTTACAATCTACTCGGAGACTGTATCTTCTGGAGTGTCGTCTTCAGCACTGCCTTGACAGTCTCTATTCCTGGAGTGTCGCAAATGACTTCAGTTGCTCCCATGAGAAGGCAGTTTGCATCAACTTCTGGAGATACCTAGAGTTTCTTCCACCATCTCTATATCTCAGCCCCATTGCCCTCCCATTTGTGGAGACAATGAAATTTTTAGGGCTAACGTTGGATCAGAATCTTAGCTGGTCTCCACATATGTCTTCTCGAATACACAGCCCAAGTTATTCCTTTAAATCATTTTCTTGAAGGTGTAACTTGGTATAACGGTATATTAGAATTGGTTAGTAGTCAATTATATTACAACAGAACAACATAAACTTTAATATTGAACCCACATCACATTTGTTATTGTACAAAACAATGTTTGGTACACGATAACAGCCGGTAGTCTCTCTCTCTCTCTCTCTTTGTGGTTTTAACACGCACAATTTGCTCCCTTAATATTCTTCATGTTCTTAGTGGTACATCATGCAGTGTGGATCATACCATCCTGCTTCACCTTTATCAGTCCATTGTCAAATCAAAGCTGGATTATGGGAGCTTGGTGTACTCTTCTGCACGGCCATACATTTTACGCTATCTTAACTTGATCCAACATCTGGGGTTACACCTGGTGATAGGAGCATTTTACACCAGCCCTTTCGAAAGCCTATATGCCGAAGCTGCCAAATTACCTTTGACCTATCGGCGTGAAATACTGCTATGTCGGTACGCATGCCATCTGCTGTCGATGCCCAACCACCCTTTGTATCCCTCATTCTTTAATGACTCCCTCGATAACCACTATGGACTTTCCGTGACTGCCCTGCTTCCTCCCAGAGTCTGTTTCAGTTGCTTGCTTCAGCAACTCGATTTCACCCTCCCTTCCACCTTTCAAATAGGCAAGAACCCAGCACCACCTTGGCTTCAGGCTGAAGTTTACATTCACCTTGAACTCGGCTCACTCCTGAAGGAGAGTACTCCAGTTGTGATTTAATGCTCAAGGTTTGTTGAACTTCGTGCATGACTCAATAACCCCATCTTTGTCTATACAGATGGCTCCAAGACCAATGAAGGTGCCGGATGTGCCTTTTTCGTCGGGGATGACAATTTTCAGTACAGGCTTCTTGACCATTCCTTGAATTTCACAGCTGAGCTTTTTGCGCTCTATCAGGCTGTACTATATATCTGCCGACACTGTTTCAATTGTTAGCTGCCAATGGCTCCCTTAGTTCACTGCCTATGGGTACATGGCCACGCAGGTGTGCCTGGTAACGAGGCTGCGGATACTGCGGCCAAGGCTGCAACGCTCCTACCTCGGGCAGCTACTTCCTGTGTCCCATTGAATGATATTCGAGGGGCTCTTTCCCGTCACATTTTATCGCCGTGGCATAATGTCTGGGCCTTGCTTAACAACAACGAGCTTAGAACCATTAAACTATCCCCCCCTCACGCCACTCATGGTGAGTAAAGGTCATAATGGCTCGGTTGCGACTTGGACGTTGCTGGTTCAGCCACCACTACTTGTTAACTGGTGACCTTGCACCACTGTGTTCCTTTGGTCACCCGCTGACAGTGAGCCATGTTTTATTTTCTTGTCCTCTCTTTAATCATGTTTGTATCATAATAAAGCTATCAAATATGCTAGAAGAAATTTTAGATGATGACACATGAGCTGTTGCTTGAGTCTTAGATTTTATAAACATGACTAATTTATTAAAGGACATTTAGTTCTCCCTTTTAATATATTTTATCCTCTGTTTTTAGGTCTAATCAAATAGTCTCCTTATCCTTCGATATATCTGTTTTGTTTCAGGCACTAATGACCTCAGTAATTGTGTGCCCTAAAACCACAAACACACACACACACACACACACACACACAGAGAGAGAGAGAGAGAGAGAGAGAGAGAGAGAGAGAGAGAGAGAGAGAGAGAGAGAGACTATCGGCAGTTATCGTGTATCTAAATAACAAATGTGATGTGGGTTCAATATTAAAGTTTATGTAGTTCTGTTGTAATGTAATTAACTACTACCCAATTCTAATATACCGTAACAACAAGTTACATCTACAAGAAAAAGTGATTTAAAGGAATAACTTGAGCTGTGTATTCGAAGTCTTAAGTTTTTAGGTATGCAACAGTGCATTTATTTATTTGACGTCTATAGGCCCTACACACTAGACTTGCGCAAAATAGTTCACGACTGGGAGCGCTCACTTTAGTTCGCAGCTCTGCCGTGAACTAGTTCATTCTTTTAGTTCGACTGCTCCCAGTAACGGCTGAGTGGTGTGGTCAGCGCGTGCGCGTGCAGGTGGAGGGGGAAGTTCCCCCACATAGCTGCTTCATGTGCTTGCTGCATGAGCCGCTAACAATATCACCCAAACCAAAAGAAACAGTTTGTGGATAATTTCTCGCATTTACCTTTAGAGTTATCTCTATATCTTGGCATTATGGAATTTATTAGTGAGATATTGCAGAGTGCAGAACACATCAAAACAGAAATTTTGTAGCACTGAACTATGTAATCTAGCAGGCAGATGCTCACCTCGAAATGACTCGTCAGCAGAAGGCAAATGTGTAATTTTTAATTCTGCTATGTGCCCTCTTGCTATCGCCCATCGGTCTTCGGGAAAGAATCCAACGAACTATGAAGCAAGATACATTTTGCATAATTGTCCGCTGCTCCTAGTTCATCCGCTGCTCCTAGTTCATCCGCTCTTTTTGGCTTTTGCTGCCACTACTTTTTTTATGACAGCTTTTTTATATAATGAATCAGTGTTGCCAAAGCATGTGCTATTACCCGTATTTTTGGGCAATTTGACCTCAAATACTTAGGCAAATAAAGCAGTTATTTACACGAATGGGTGATACAATGGTATCCAACTACTTTGCATACAGAGTACTCGTAGTACTTTATTTTTAAAATAGATTTCTCGTGGCAGTGAACTATGAAACTACAGATAAGCTGCATCTCAGCTAGAAATTAAGGTAACTAGCAAAAGGGAATCACGCGATTCTGCGTGCTCTCGCGTCCTCTCGGTGTTCCTCGTCAGTCTTCGGAAAAGGAGTGGATGAACTAAGAGGCGAGGGATCTGTGAACTAGTTCGCATAGTTCGCCTGTGGGAGCACTCTTCCAAACTAGTTCATTCGCAAACTACACGAGACTACTACACACACTCTGATTTATCGTCAGACCAATAAGCTATCCAAGGAACCACCAAATTCATAGCAGCCTACACACGTTGCAACCAACTGCATGCAGCGATTGCTGTGCCTCCCTGTCCTGGTGTCTGTTATAATGAATAGATGTGAATCTACACACTTCAATGGACTGTTTTTGTTTCCACGTGTTCGTTGGGCAGACAGCAGATGATCACAGCCATGAAGTTGGTCGGGTAGTGCTACACACGGTACAATTTGTAGGGTGGAGTGGTTGGGGGTCGGATGTCAGACGGTCAGGCCTTACCAACCGTCCAACAAGCAAAGTTGGTTGGCCAAAAATTATTTTGCCTCTTAGGTTGTTCATCTGCAACATACATTAAACAAACAGACATAAATATTTACAAAATCCAAGAAAAATTAATAGGACAATCACATTAAAAATAATAATTAATGCTTGTTTCTTTCTTATCATTTTATGTAATAAGTTGTAGCATAAACTCGGAGAAAACTTCGTAAGGGATTCATTTAAATATTCCATCCTGCTACACCATCCAGCCACCCTTAGTAACCATAACTGATGACATTTGAGATAGATCGTCAGTAGTGACAGAAGACAACAGTACAACAAATGACAGATCAATCGAACACAGACACATCCCATTGGGAAGTCCAAAGGCAAATGGGTTCTATGAGGTAAGGAATCTGCAGTACACAAGAATACTTCTGTTAACACATCAGTGGGCTCAACACCTTTCATTTGCCATCAGTTATCAAGGATGAACTCTGTAACAGGAGCAGAATGTGATACAGTCAGATTGATCATGATTTCAACTGCAACATGTCAATAGGAGGCACAAAGTTTTGTGCAGACCACATGAAGTAATGGTTTGTACCTGCCGAGAAGATGTGGTCTAAGGCTGTGGTGTGTCTATTATGATCTGGAATGCATTTGTCTCGTGTGGATTGGGGCCCCTAGGTATTCTGGAAAGCTGCTCAGTGATCATCTCCACCCATTTTTGCCTTCCAACACCCTGAAAGTTCTGTGGTGTTTTCAGAGCTGAGACTAGAACCTCATTGAGCATATCCAGGATGTTGTGGAACACAAGCTCTGTATCGTGGGTGCCCACTCGGGAAAACTGCAGCATTTGCTGCCACTATACAAACGATTTGGTGTCAGTTGCATCTAAAAGTGTACTAGGATTTCTAGACTCACTCACATGGTATCTCACTCACAGGTTACCTCGCTGCAGCCCAGCGAGCATATGACATTAGGTCCCTATCCCATGACATTTGGCAAGTCAGTGTATTGTATTATATCTTACTCTTGATTTGCTGATCCTCAACAGTATTAATATATATTGAAAATTGTGTTTCACTTGGCTATCCAAACAATTTCATTTTGCAACTAGTTTTGGTTTTAAACCATAATTACCATAGAAAAAAAATTGTAGGACAATTGCATAACACACATTTTGTCTCTCATTATTAAGTGTATGAAATAACATAACAATCCTTTTTTCCATACGAAAATTTTAAGAAGACATATCTTGAATTGATACACATTCACAACATAATTTACCACATTACCTCATATATATTTTATTGACTTACCCAAAGCACAGGCTCGCCGATAGACACAAATAAAATAAATGAAAACACATACAACCAAACATTAAAGCTTTCGCAACCGTTGGTTGCTTCATCAATAAAAAATGAAGGAAGGAGGGGAAAAAGTACAGGATGTGGGTTTTAAGGGAGTGGATGAGGCGTCATTGCAATCCCGAGAGTGGAAGGACTTACCTTAGGGTAAAAAAAAGGAAGGTAAACAAATACACACACACACACACACACACACACACACACACACACACACACACACGAGGAGTGTTAGCGTGTGTGTGTGTGTATTTGTTTACCTTCCTTTTTTTTCCCCTAAGGTAAGTCCTTCCGGTCCCGGTATTGGAGTGACCCCTTATTCACTTCCTGTGCTTTGGTTAGGTCAAACAATCTTAATTTTTATACATATTTTTCCCACCAGGAAAATCTCCTAAAATATTCATTTCATCAATCGAGTAAAAGTGAAAATTTCAATTCCAGTTATGCATATTTTCTAACAGTGAGCTGCTGTCTATTCTCTTAATATAAATGAATTACTTGATTTATTCCACATTACTGAAGGCTGTCATACATAAGTGTACGGTGTCTGATTTGTGAATAAATTAATCAGTATGTGAAATAGTCTACTAACATGATACTACCAAACACAAAATTATTCTGTTTATTGCTGTATATGCTACGTGCCACAAAATCAAAGATAACAGTTGTTTAGTTCTACTTTTAGCCTGTGTCTATTACATTTATCCACATAACTATTTAATTTAATTATTTGAAGTAATACGTAAATCAAAAAGTTCATTAACAAATGTTTTGCTGGTTTTTCTGTCCATACTTGTAATTCCCTGGTCTTTTTCTTACACTAACGTTTAAGTGTATGCTGTGCTGCTAATTGAGAGATAAAACAATTTTGATCTTATCAGATAGTGATAGATGAGTGATTTTCTCATTTAATTTCTGGGTGTTTCTTATTTTCTTTTGTTGTTTTTGTTTATATATTGCATGTCTCTGATTTCCAGGTTCATGGCCATACCATTTCTTTTTGAGCTAAGAGCTCTTATGGATTGGGTGTGGACTGACACTTCAATGACATTGTTTGATTGGCTCAAAATGGAAGACATATTTGCAAATATATTTGAATTGAAATGTTTTCGAAGAATGGAATCAGAGTATCCACAGCCAAGAGGACAAAAAAAGGCTTCTACTGTCAAATATCTAATGGGTGGAGGATTTCTATTTTTGATAATTGCTATTATATGGTTCCCACTAGTCTTCTTTGCTCTAGGTAATACTGTGGGAGAACCAAGCATCCCATATGAAGTTTCCTTGGAGGTTAGAATTGGAGCATATCAGCCAATTTTTAAAATGTCTGCTGGAAACACTACTATTCACAGGTAAGAGAGAGAGAGAGAGAGAGAGAGAGAGAGAGAGAGAGTACTAACTTAATGTATGTTTGACTCTGTGAACTTAATGATTCTTAATTTTAAACATTTTAGAATGTAATTTACATTTCATATGAACTTCTTCTTCTTGTATTGTTTCTGCTTATGCAAGTCATTGACAGAGCCTCATCCAAGCTTCTCTTCTCCCTTACAGTCTGTTGTTTAGCACCACTACCCATTGTAGACTTTTTTAGGTAGCATCTTCTTTCACTTGGTCTTTCCATCTTGCTCGTGGCCTTCCAGTTGCCTCCACCCAGATTCTGTCCATTCTAGGGCTCTTATAGGAAGCCTTTCTGGTCACATTCTTTTAATGTGCCTCAACCATCTCTGCTTATTACTTCCCATAATTTCTTTCAGGGGCTTGATATTTAGCATTCTTCATATTATTTAATTTCTTATCTTGTCCTGTCTCGCCAAGAATTCCTCAAAGGAACCACATTTCTGTTGCTTGCATTCTGTTCAGATCTTTGTCAAAGTTCAACATTCTGATTAAAATTGGCAGATAATATGACTTGTACGGTACGTCATGATGTTTTTCTTCGGCAGGTGTATTCCAGATACTGATTATGCTTGATACACAATAATAAAAATTTGAACACTTTCTGTTCTTTCTGAAATTTCCTCCATGATGTCTCCTTTCTTTGTTAATTTACTTCCTAATACTTGAAGCGTCTACTTCTTTACTGTAATAACTTTCTACATTGCAAGTTTTGTCCTTCATTTTTCCATTTATTTATTTATTTTTTTTTTTTTTTTTATTTTTTTTTTTTTTTTCAGCAGATTTTCATGGCTTCACTTTTTGCTAAGCTTATTTCCATACCTGCTGCTTTATTACTCTGTGTGAGGTGTTTGGTTGTTCTTCCAGTTTTTGCTCATTTTCTTCCCAAATCATCACATCATTTGCATTTATTTATGTTGGCTACCTCCCTACTAATCATACTACATCTATGCTAGCTGTTAATACCAAAATATTTCATTCCACGGAGACATTTGTCTTTGATATCATTGTCCTTTACTTTGTGGTAGTATATCACTCTGCCAAGTAGTTGTTAGACTGGGTTATCACTCTGTGGGCAGTTAGTACATTGGTTTTGCATACCTGTACTCAAAATTCCATATCCATCTAAGACTACTGTATTATATGACCCCTATGTCCTTTTACTGTATCCCCCTTTCTCTTGTTATGCCCACTATATGATTTATCCATAGATGCACATATTAACAGCTTAGGCTGAGAGTTCTAACATAATCTCTGCACATGATGTTCATTGTCATTACACAATGTTCTAAGTGAACATATAGGACACAATTAATGTAACTAACTAAAAATTCTTACTTTATGTGAACTTAATTTTTTTATAGTTCATTACTTTTATCAGGATACAGCAGTATAGTGTACTAATTAGGGTTGTGTCCGATTTGTTCGGCTGAATCCATTATTCGCTGAATCTAGCACACTTGTTTTACATTCAAGATTTGATGCATTATGGCCAAATACTACCAAATCTCGAAGTGAGCTTCTGTGTGGGTTATTTACTTTATTTTCCATAGATCTGCTGAAAGACGTGACATCATAAAACAATCTCACTATGAATTTATTCAAGTGAAACCACTACAAAACTTCTGCAGTTGCTTGGCTATTGTGAAGACAATCTAGCATATTTACCCGGGTCCAAAAACCACCTGCAGTTTACATTGAGTTCAAAGCGAACGAAGTTCTGAAAAATGGCGCTAGGAACCACCTCGAGTAACTTTTCGTGTCTAACATAAGTGGTGACACACAGCCTTGCTTTGCAGGCACAAATATAAATATTGGCACTAAAACTTTTGTGCTCATAAATATATATAAAGGAAGATGAGTCTAATTTACTTATTTTTGACTATTGAATTTTAATACACCATCCAACGAAGGAAATAGAACTTTAGTATTGCTCAACTTCAAATTTAGCAGCCTTCCAAACAATAACATAAATGAATTTCTTTACACAAATACCAACAATAGATAAGCACACTTCCTTGCCAAACCCATCTATCTGTTAGAAACAATTCAGATTTATTGCCATCTATTATATCACAGTTAAGCACTTTTGTATATGTTCCTGATTCTCAGTTGCATTTCTGTTGACAGTTTGTCTGTTCAACCTTGCCATATCTCTTCGCTTCTAAAAGTGTTGTAAACCTTCTTTATGTTTATGAATGCAATTATGATTGTTTCCCAATTTCCCATTTCTGTTCTATAACTTGTCTTGCTGTAAATATTTGATCTTCCAGGTCAAAATCCTTATTGTACCTTACTTAATTGTGGTTCTATCTTACTCCTGATTTTCTCTAAAATTATGTTTTCATAAATCTTCATGCATTTGCATTTCTCCCACAGTGCTTGTTATTCTTCTTAAAAACAGGTACAATGATTTGACAAAAGTAATCTTCTGGAATCTTTCCACTGCTCCACACTACCCTCATTATTCTGTACAACCACTGAATTCCAATAAGACTTGCAGCCTACGTCATTTCCTCTGTGATGTCATCTACCCCGGCAGCTTTGCCATTATTCATTTCTAATATTAGCTTTCTCTACATCCATCATTTGTAGCTCTTCTATTACTATTTCCTCTTTGAGTGTTTTTCTACTTTCATGTTCTTTTATATCATAAAGTGTACTTGTCTCATATTGTCCTTCATATAGTTTTTGGAAGTATTCCTTCCAAACTACTTCTTCCCACACTGGTTTTGCTTCTGTATTAATGACTTTTGAATAATTTTAATTTTGCTTTCTTTTGTTTCCTAAAATGCAGTATAATATCTTCTTGTCATTGTTAAAATTCTCTTCTATTTCTTTTGTGATTTTTTTTTATCAGGACATCTTCTTAGCTAATGTTATCATTTTCTTTGCTTTGCTACTTAGTTGTTTCCATTTGTCTTGGTTACATTCTGTTCTGTTTTTTAACCATTCTCCCCATGTGTTATTCTTCCTCTTGACAGCTTCTGCAATTCTCTTGTTCCATCATGGACTTTCTTTGTGTCTGTCTTTTGTTGATGAGTATTTTATGATAATACTAGCTTATATGCCCATGTTTCGCAATGGTTATCAAAGAGGGTCCTGTATATATATCATGGTTTTTTTAGGGTCCCTGACCTAGGTCAGCAAAAACAAAATCCTTGTTGGATCGCTGTGTTAATAAACTCGGTTCTCCTTAGTAAAGATGTCAAATTTAAATAGAAGTAATTGTCAAAAACAATGAAAGTTCATAAGGTTTTCATACAAAAAGTGAAATTAAGTCCATACTCCAGAACAATGTAAATTCAATGTTAGGTTCCGTTCATGAAGTTAAGACTGCAGAGTGTAATTGTCTGTTTGGTGTAAACTTCTGAAAACACTTCTACTGTTGAGATGAGAAATAGGAATAATAGTAACAGTGTCATGTATTGCTTCTATGGTGTAGTACTAAACTGTTTATCTCTCACAGTAAGTTATGCTGAATTATTAGTATGTTGCATTGTTGCACTGGGGACAATGTAGTTACTGTGTATGCAGTGCTCCATATTATTGAAGACTCGATGAATGCTGAAATTCAATCAACAAAGCAGTTCATATCTGTTTAAATAAGACGTCATGGTGGTGTCAATGTGTGATAAAGTAAGTCTGCATAATCGTTGAAGGAATGGCGTCAGATTATCGTCGGTATAGAACTTTCCATTCAATATAGTATTTCCAATGAATTGTGTTGACTGTGTTAGCAGCATCGGCCACTCTTTCAGCTAATACATGTCCTTACGTCCTGCAGTGATTACTTTGTAAAGCACAAAGTTGAAATCGACCTTGTGTAATAGAACTATAGATTCAGAAGTCAGATTATAACTCTAAGTACAATTGTGTCTGCAGAATAAGACGTCTTTCTCTATCTGAATATAGTTCGCACAAAAAGTAAGTAATTACAAATTTCAATCACAATATTGTATTGAGCAATTGAGCAGAGAGGTTTCTAATGAGTTTTTCACTCATGTGTATATTGTGTCTAGTGGCAGGCACAGAGCAGAAATCTCTCTGGAGTGAGCATTCAACTGCCCAGAATACATTTTGTTTATTTTATTTATTTTTATTGGTTTTTTTCTGTTCCATAGGACCCAATTGAGGAGTGACTCTCCGTGGTCATGGAACAAGTCAATACATGAATTGTCACACAAGAATGGTACTAGAAAAATTTTAAATAGTCCTTTGCACACGACAATTGTAAGACAAAGTGAAAATAATCAATAAAGAAAAAATGAATTAGCTTAATTGTTTAACTTTTCTAGGTGTTCCTCGACAGAATAAAAGGAGTGAGCCATGAGGTAACTCTTCAATTTAGATTTGAAATCGCGTATATTAGTGCTAAGATTCTTTAGCTCTTGTGGCAGCTTATTGGAAATGGATGCTGCAGAATACTGTACACCTTTCTGCACAAGTGTCAAGATGGTGTGATGCAAATTTAGATTCGACTTCTGTCTAGTATTCACCGAATGAAAGCTACCAACTCGTGGGAATAAGCTGATATTATTAACAACAAATGACATTGTTTTTTCTTTATATTGTGACTTCATTGTCAAAATTCCCAGACTACTGAAAAGGGGTCGACATGACGTTTGTGAACTTAAACCAGATATTGTTCAAACCACCCGTTTTTGAGCCAGAAATATCCTTTTTTCATCAGGCGAGTTACCCCAAAAAACAATGCTGTATGTCATAAGTGAGTGAAAGTAAGCATAATAGACTACTTTTCGTGTTGAAAAATCACTTATTTCAGATATTATTCTAATGGTAAATATAGCAGAATTTAGTTTTGGAACAAGATCCTGAACATAGGCTTTCCGTGACAGATTACTGTCTATATGAACACCTAGAAATTTGAACTGTTCATTCTCACTTATCATATGCCCATTATGTGTAATCAAAATGTCAGCTTTCATCAAATTATGTGTTAGAAATTGTAAAAACTGAGTTTTAATGTGATTTAACATCAACTTGTTTTCTACAAGCCATGAACTTCTCTCTTTAACTGCATTATTTGATACTGCGTCAATATTACGAGTAACATCCTTCACTACCAAGGTGGTATCATCAACAAACAAAAATATTTCACAATCACCTGTTATACTCAAAGGCATATCATGTATATAAATAAGAAACAGCAATGGTTCCAAAACAGACCGCTGGGGCACCCCACATTTAATTGTGCCCCATTGGGATTGTACGTCATACCATTTTCTACACTGCGGAGAATTACCTTCTGCTGTCTATTATTAAAGTAAGAGGTGAACCAGTTGTGAGCTACTCCCCGTATTCCATAATGTTCCAACTTCTGCAACAATATTTTCTGATCAACAGAATTAAATGCTTTTAAGATGCCTAATGTCCGTAGCCTCTTATTTAACCCATCAAGTACCTCACAGAGAAACGAAAATATAGCATTTGCAGTCGTTAAACCACTTCTAAAACCAAACTGTACATTTGACAACAAATTATGTGAACTGAAATGATCAATTAATCTTGAATATACAGCCTTTTCAATAACTTTAGAAAAAATTGGTGGCATAGAAATAGGTCTATAGTTGTCTACATTATCCCTTTCTCCTTTTTTATAAAGTGGTTTCACTACTGAGTACTTTAATCTGCCAGGAAACGGACCATTCTGAAAGAAAAAATTACAAATACGGCTTAGTACTGGGCTAACATATGGAGGACAGTAGTTTATAATTATGTTAGATACCCCATCATATCCACAAGAGTCCTTAGTCTTTAGTGATTTAATTATTGACTGGATCTCCCTTATTCCCTTATGGAAGGACCATTTCAGGTAACAGCCTTGGAAAGGCATTTTCTAAAAATGTTCTATGATTACCTGTAGAAACTAGGGTTTTATTTAGTTCCCCTACTATATTCAGAAGTGATTATTGGATATTGCACACATATATCTTACTTGTCAGTAACAGAAATATTTCTACTACGCACTGACGTTATATCTTCTACCTGCTACTGCTGACCAGACACTTCCTTCACGACTGACCTGATAGTTCTAGTTTTATCCCGAGAGTTTGCTATTCTTTTTGCATACCACATACTTTTTGCCTTCTTAATGATATTTTTCAGAACCTTACAGTACTGTTTATAATGAGCTACTGCATCTTCATTCTGACTGCTTCTAACATTTTGATACAATTCCCACTTTGTTCTACATGATACTCTTATCCCCTTTGTCAGCCACCCTGGCTGTCTTTTACTGGAAGTACCCTGCTTTGAGCGTTCTAGCGGAAAGCAACTTTCAAACAGCATAAGAAATGTGTTCAGAAAAGCATTATATTTATCATCTGCATTATCACTGCCATTCTTGTTCCTTAATTAGGCTTAAAAAGGTCTCAGTTGCAACTGGATTAACTTTTCTGAGTAGGTGATATTTATGTTTAACATTTGTTTGAGAACAAATACTTTTTAGAATTAATAGTTGGGCATCGTGGTCTAATAGGCCATGTACTATTCTGCTGACAGAGTGCCCTTCTAATAATGATGAATGAACAAAAATATTGTCAATGGTAGAACTGCTATTTCCTTGCACTCTCATTAGAAAAAATACTGTTTGCATCATGTTATAGGAATTAAACAGATCTAACAGCTGACTTTTTCTTGAGCTATCACTTACACAATTAATGTTGAAATCTCCAAACACAATTAAATTTTTATACTTCCTATACAGTGACCCCAGCTTGGGCAGAAACATTTTAAAATCTGAGTCAGGGGACTTATAAATAACGACGATTACTAGTTTAGTTCTAGTAACATTAACAACTCCTGCACAACATTCAAATATCTTTTCTGTGCATTGTTTAGAAAAATTAATTTACTCCGATGAAAAATCATTTTTTAGATACATGGCCACGCCCCCACACTGCAAGGAACTCCTAGAGTAGAAGGCAGCTAACCTGTAACCTGGCAAAGGAAGTCTCTGAATTGTCACATCACTTAAAAAGTGCTCTGAAATATCAATAACGTAAGAATCAATATTAATAAGCAGTTCATTAACTTTATCTCTGATACCCTGTATATTTTGATGAAAAATAGTAATTCCCTTATTACTTGGATTCTTAGACTTTGTCAAAGGTGGTTCCTTTCTTAGTGGGACTTCCTGCAGGAATACCTATCAGCTGTCTTCAGTCTAAAAAAGGTGCGGCCCTAACACCAACTACTACAGGAATTTTTCCATGAGTGTCACCCCCATCCCCTACTACACTGTCACCTATGAGCTTTGCCAACCTTCCCTTCCCATACCTATTGTGGTGCAGATCGTGCCTAGTGAAATCCGACCTTTGGATAATCTCAACTGGCACCACTGCAATGTGCCCTCCATCATGAGCGCCTCCTCAAGCTCCATGTTAAGACGCCTGACAGCTGTATTAAGACAAGGCCAATCATGACGCTGAAACAGTTGCACTAAATGCACATTTGTGCCACCAGTTTGAGTTGCTATCCTTTCCAGATCACCACCTATATCATATTCCCCATCCCTATCAAGACTATTCCTGGCCTCACCCACTACAACTACCTGATCCTCTTTTGAGAAATTTCTACATATGTTACAAATGACCTGAGCTAACCCTGCACTATGCTGGTGACCTGGTACTCACTCCCAAGTGCTTGCTGCAACTGTTGCCCAACACTTATGCCATGAGAACTGCCTAACAGCGGAACCTTTTCTTCCTAAGAGACCTCTCTACAGATTTCGGCTTCCTAACAGCTGAGATCTGCTGCGTATTTCCTACACCTACAGCTACAGGAGGTTCAGCTCCACTCAACTCTGACAGTTGGTCAAACCTATTTCCAACTTGCAAAGTGAAGCTATCTGAATACCTCCTCCTAGCTACCTTCTTACCAACTGCCAGTTCCCATTTCCCAGCCCCCCTTCCCCTCCTCAACCTACCTAGTTCCTCTTCAGCATTTTTCAACTGCACCTGAAGGGCACAGATCAAACACTCCTGCGCTTCTATCCTGCTCCTCTTATTCCTGCCGCAAATCCTACAATTCCAGGAGAGAACCTCATCACAATGTCCACTGGCTTCCCCACTGCATCACCCCCCCCCCAATGAAAATACTTACTACAAATCCCACACTGCAGCCCTCTACGCACGACCCTACGACAGCCCACACTTTTCACTCATGGTAAAATTTCACAATTATTTGTTAAGAAAAACTAGACATCTACGTTATGTAAGTTACGTTTCTAAAAAAGAACGAGGGAGTACCTCTTAACTACAGCAATCAACAAATCTCAGTCTCTACAAATCAAGTAACAGCAACAACTAATACTACAACTACTAGTATCAGAAAAGAGCAAATAACACTACCACATAAACTTTACGCGGTTGCTTGTATAAACAAGTTCAAATTCAATAAACTACAGTGAGAGTACAAGAGTTATCAAATACCGTAACAGAAAGTTTCCCAACTGCAGTTACATTAAAAACAGCAAGAAGACACCTGTTGAAAAGTACTAAATTTAGTAAATAACTAGCGTGATAACAACTCCTGAAATCTACTAACATTCATAATTTAACTACAATAATACAAACACTTATTGGAACTTAGCTTTCGGAGACTGCTATGGCTGTAATCACTCGCCACCAGATGTGTCCTCAACATTAAGGTGGCAAGCCACGTGAGATTGGCGGTAAAAATCTACTAACCACTGACTTTAACTCTGTCCGTTTTTATTCGGTTAAGAAGGATGACTTATGTGTAAATGGCCCGTTTAGCAATGCTTCCTCAACTTTCTTGTTGCTTCTGTGACACATTTATTTAGATATTAATGTTGAGAAGATGCACAGAATGCAATACTCACTCCATAGATATTTCTACTCGATGTATAATTTAGTTGTTATACCCATCAAAAGATGTACTTTTTCCCATGACATTGCAAAGTATATGGGATACAGCTAAGAAGAAAAACTTTTTTTTGTCTTGTGTTAAATTTTACTTGCAGTGGCAGCGGTTTAGTTTGCTACTGTTAGCAATGAACTATTCGCTTTAAGATGATTAATTTACTGATCAGAACAGCATAAATTATTTATTTCATTGGGAACATAAAGAATTATTCCCCTCATTCTACATGACTGATTTTTTAAAAAGCATTCAACAGCCGTTGCTAACATCAGCACACAATGCCGCTGCCATAAGAAAAATTGTACCCCTTCTTGTAGTGTATTACACCATAGTTATTAGAATAAAAAAAATGCAGCAACGCCATAATTAGTTATTTGGTGTAGTGTATTATGTAACTAACGTTGCCTCACTTTCTCCTTTGCTCTACTATGGCGTTTTCGAGGCTTTCCTAAACAGAACACACTCAAAATGTAATAAGGATACACCGAAATCAGAAGCGGAGCTACATAAATTTTATTTTTCTTGCAAAGAAATCTTATGTAAATTGGAGCAACGATAGACTCAAAGGAATTTCGTTATGTTTTAAATTCAAATGTCCCCTGTCAAAAGAAGCAAAGAAATGTTGTTAAGTTGTGAATGTACGAAGTGTAATCAGTAATTCACTTAACAATGTTAGTTTGTATTTGCAGAGATAAGATTGCGGCTTTTCATTCAAAATACTTCTGTTGCTGAGGGAATATGCAGAACATGGTCATGTAGTGTTTCCTTGCATAACTACAAAACTAAAAGCACCTTGAGTGGTTCATTGCTGTCCTGTGGCATAACCATCGAAAAGAAATAATATATTAAAAATGCAACAGCGCCAAGTATTAGTTCTTTGGTGCACTACGTAACTAGCAGGACGTTTATTTGTTTTGTACCGCACTACACCATTTTCTAGACATTCCTAAACAGAATGGACTCGAGATGTAATAAGTATGCACCAAAATCAGAAAGGAAGCTAAATAACTTCATGTTTCTTTGCAATGAATTCTTAGTAAAAGAAAACATCGATAGATGCGAAGGAAAGTCTTTATGTTTTAAATTCAAATGATACCCGTGAAAAGAAGCATTTTTTTTCTTTCCATGGCATTGCAAGGCATGCGGGATACAGCCAGTAATAAACATTTTTTTGTGTCGTACCTGGGTTAAATTTTACTTCCAGTGGCAGCGTTTTAATAAGTTAATGTTGGCAATGAAATATTCACTTTAGGGAGATCATTAATTTACTGATTGAAACAACATTAATTATTTATTTCATTATCAACATAAAGAATTTTCCTCTCATTGTACGTGACTGAATTTTCAACAAGAATTCAATGGCCATTCCAACATCAATACACTACACCCCTTTTGTAAGGAAAATTGTAGCCCTTGTTTCAGTGTATTCACCTTATTCACTCAAAGGACATTCAATAAATATTAGCCAAACCTGGCCATATTCTGTTGCAGCTCAGTCTGATATGAAAAGAAAAAAAATGGGAAATACAGTAACATCCTGGTTAACCAAACTCACGTCAGCCGAAACCTGGGTCATTCGAAATGCCGCTGATGACTGCAAAAAAAAAAAAAAAAAAATAAATAAATAAATAAATAAATAAATAAATAATAAATTAAATAAACCTATTCCACACACAATTAAATTGGATGAATTCCTTCATATGTATATATTTTCAGAGTAAATTCCAAAATGTTGATAAATGACATGCCTAGACAGAAATTCGTATTCAGTACATTAGTTGTAACAGTGTGAACGTGATGTGATAATTAACTAAAGATAAAACTGTTAATTATGAAATATCATTAATTAAAAGTGTACTTGCTATTCAACTTTACTTGTTTTGAGAGCAGAAACTGATGTATTTCAGTATAATGATGCATATTATTCAAAAGTTAATCATGCCAGATTTACAGTAAAGAGTAATAATTAAATTTCCTTATTAGTTCTATTTAATTACTGAATATGCCTAAACTATAGTTAGATTTTGAGCTATGACTTTGCACTTTAGTAGCTCTATTTTTTTATGCTTCTTTTGATATGCAACATTGACAAAATGACTAATTAGGAAATTCTATTATTTAGTTTAATTAATTATTTTATTCATTAGTTTGCCCTTAACGAAGAATAGGGGAATCGCAGTGTTGATAAACACTTGCATTCAGATATTTGTCTCAATTTCCTAATCTGCAGAATTTCACATAAATCAAACTACCATACTAAATTATAGTCCATACTGGAAGACAAACTGTGACTTAGCCAATTTATAAACTATTATACACTATTGAGTTTGGAAAGTGTCTTTACATTAATAATTAAATAGCCAGCTTCAACCCAATAATCAGTAGTCTGACGTGAGTTGTATTAAGGCAGTCTACTGTAGTCACATTATCCATTTTCAGACTGAAATTCAATTGTTAACCACCACTGTAAGTGACAATTAATCCAATTTCAAATGACGGCTGTTTCATTATCATCAGTATTGAATTGCATATTCCTTGAGTTATATCACATTCCTGAAATTTCTACTCAAATTTAAGGAACATGATGAATAAATGACAAATTTCTAATCTGATAGCAGCTGTAGCTCGTAAGTACAATTCTATACAATAAAATATTACATCTTTTTTGTATCTTATGTTCTAGGTTGCAAGAAAAAGAGTATATGCAAATTGTAAATATTTACAAGAAAGATCGTTCTGCCCAAACATTTTTATCATCTTATAATTATGATGATATTGCTGTTGCTGTATTAAACACAAATTCAACAAGTGTATGGGGAATTTCACCTCCAGATCAGCAACGACTTATTGATGAAGTATCAGAAGGTATATTTTAGGTTATTTTTCAGTATATTATTCTGTTTTCATTTTAAAATGATTGTCACAACATTTGATTACTTAAATGTGATCTAGAGTTCATTGTACAGTAAAACACCATTCATTTGTTACATAGTACATAACAATTTTTGGTGGAATATTGATAGTAATATGCTTAAGCAGTTTATTGAAACAAAGACTGCTACTTGAATTGTTCAGTAACAAGAGGCAGTGTGATTCCTTTGAGTTGTTTTAATCTGTCAGTAACTTTAATTTTTATTAGGATGTTTGCAAGATTTTTGTGAATACATTTTAACTTTCACACATTAACTCACTCTGGAGACTCACAATAGTCTGGCACAGTGCATAACGATATGGACTATTAGTCAGGGAGAGAACATTAGAATAAGAGGGACTGTGGGCAGGAGATTTTGTAATCTACCAGATCAGTCAACTAAGGCCCATGAGATCAGGGATGGAGACGGGATAGCAGAGGGAGAGGCAAGGAGGATTGTATGCTTAACAGATCTGTTATATGGGCAGTCCCTGACTATGCATTTCAAATAAATTGGTATTTGTGGAGAAGGGGAACATCCAAATGGTATGGTTTATGAAGTGATCATTCTCTTCAAGTATATTGTGTTCAGTAGTGTATTCTGCCATCAGATGATCTACTCTGCTCTTAACCACCTTTTATTGAGTTTGGTGGTTACATAAAATTCTGTTCAAAAGTTACAGCAAATGTACTGTATGATGATTGCTTTCAGAGGTGGACTGGCCACTGTAGGGTGGGATAGTACTGTGATGGAGTTGGAGTAGATTATGCAAGATATATCCATCCAGCACATGGGTGACAATAGGCTAGTTATAAGTATAGAATGGGTAGGCAATGGAATATCATATTTGAGAGGGTAAGGAGGATTGTTTGTGCTCCTTTGTAGATAGTTACATTATGTAGATACTATTATTATATAAACAGTCTTTGTGTAGTTTTTTTATTGGTGAGGGGATGCATTATCTTTGACACATTTTACATGATAACATATTATCATGTAAATTAAGGAAAAAAAAAAAAAAAAAGACAGTTTGTCAGCGAACTACCTTTAAGCTAATGATGGAAACTCCAGGTTGAGATTCAACAGTATAATGATGATAGTTTACAACTCACAGCTAAGACATAATGACAAGCTGTGACAGGCATATAAAAAAGATATTAGAACAAGTAAGTAATAAATCACCATAGAGAGACTGGCTGAGCTGCTGACATGCACGAAAAGTGGACAATCACATTAACACAACTAAATTTTCGGCCATGGACACCATCAGAAAAAGAAACACATTCACTCTGACAACTATACACACAGAACCACCATGTCCAGCCACTCCAGCGCCACAAGCATCTAGATTGTGAGTGAGGTGAGGATTGGAGCATGAAGGATGCCGGGTAAGAGTGGGGATGGAAAGTTCTGTGTTGCACGATGAATTGTAAAGGTTCCAATATGTGGTAATTTGAATTGCAGCAATCAATACAGTGAAGGGAAGGGGTGGGAAGGATAAAAGGTAGGTGTAAAGGAATGTGGGGGGGGGGGGGGGGGGGGTTGAAATGATATGAATAATAAGCAAAAAACAAAAATAGGAATAAAAAACAGGAAAATGATAGGAAAAATAAAAAAAAATAAAAAGTAATTAAGAGGATATTGTAAGGGGCGACACACAGTTTCAAGGAAGACATGAATTGGAAAGACAGGATAATAAGAGAGGTGGTGGGAAGGGGGGAGGGATGTTGGACATAAGGTGTAGGAATGTGGTGTTATCTTATGTTGAGGGCAGGATGGTTGCAGGAACATTAACGTTACAGATCATGAAGAAATGTAGCTGTATAAAGACATAAACACAATACACAACCAAAACCAAATATGCAAATAATGATAAAACTAAAACTTAAAGCATCACTGTGCAAAACTTATGTTGAGATGTAAAAACAAACTTGAAAACTAAACACCAGGATTATTCTTACATCAAAGGCAACATAACCAGAGGTCACCAAGAGAATCATTGTGGTAAGTGAGACAATCAAAATTATGTGTACTAGGATTCACCATGAGGATCAAAAACTTGATATAGTAATAGGACAGTTTACAACTCACTGCAAAGGTGTGACGACGAGCTGTGACTGACTCAGGGCCAGGACACTCTATCCGCCTTCCTTCAAAACCTCAACATTTCCCCCATCCTCTTCCTCATCTTCCTCAACCGACCATGTCACTTTCCTGGATGTCAACCTCCACCTCATTGATGGCTCCATCCACACTTCCATCCATGTTAAACCTGCCAATCACTAACAGTACTTACACTTCAACAATTGCCATCCCTTCCACATCAGAAAATCCCTCCCTTTCAGCCTGGCTATTCGTGGACGGCGGATATGCAGTGACAAGAACTCCCTTTCTCAATATGCTGAGGGTCTCTCAAAGGCTTTCACAGATAGAAACTACCCCATAGGCAGATCTCCCTCACCATATCCCCACACATCCCAAATCGTCCCTCTACCACCAGTAACCATCCACAATAGAGCACTCCCCTTGTCACCCAGTACTACCCTGGACTCAAACAACTAAATTCCATCCTTTTCCAAGGTTTTGATTTTCTGTCCTCATGCTGACAAATGAGACATCCTGCCCAAGATCCTTCGCACCCGTCCTAAACTGGTGCTCCATCACCCTCTCAACCTCTGTAAGATCCTAGTCCATCCCTATGCCATCCCGAAACCCACCCCACTGCCACAGTTATCATATCTGTGTGGAAGACCCTGTTGCAAGATCTATCCAATCCACCCACCCACCCAGCACTTCCTATTCCAGTCCTGTCACAGGCTTATCCTACCCTGTCAGAGGCCAAGGCATCTGTGACCACAGCCATGTAATTTACCAGCTCTGCTGCAGTCGCTGCACAGCTTTTTATATTGGCATGACAACTAACCAGCTGTCCATTAGGATGAATGGCCACTGCCAAACTGTGGCCAAAAATAATGTGGACGGCCCTGTTGCACAACATGCAGTGGAGCATATGTTTGATTTCAATGGCTGCTTCACAACATGGGCCATCTGGATCCTAGCACCCACTACCAGCTTTTCTGAAATGCACAGATGGGAGTTATCCCTATTGTACATTATCCGATTCTGAAATTATCCAGGTCCAAACTTACAATAATTTCCCTTTTTCTGCACCCTGCAGTTCCCACCTCTCTATCCTAAACCTCTCCTATTTTGATTGGCGTGTGTGTGTGTGTGTGTGTGTGTGTGTGTGTGTGTGAGAGAGAGAGAGAGAGAGAGAGAGAGAGAGAGAGAGAGAGAGAGATCGCACACATGCGTGTGTGCAGGGTGCGCATGCATTCATTTTATTTTATTTTCCTCCACTCACCCGCCTCCCCACTCCATCCCTAAGCTGCATCTTGTTCCTCCCATCTAATACATACATACTCTGCAAGGCTGTGCTATATCTATCCCCACTACTGTGGGACAACCTTCCTATTCCCCTCCCCTCCTTTCTTTCCACACTGCAAAGCATGATTCGAAGTGTGGCAGCCAGAGATGATGGTTGTGTGACTTTGTTGTGTGCCTCTGTGATTGTGTGAACGTTCCTGTTTCTGAAGAAGGCTATGGCCAATAGCTGAAAGTGTTGTATGTGTGTGCCTTTTTTATGTCCTGTCACAGCTCATCTTCATGTCTTTGCGGTGAGTTGTAAACTGTCCTATTATATTGTTAATGCCAACTTGGACTTTCCATTATTAGATCAAAAACTTGAGTTAGTCTTTGGACAGAAAATATATTTTATATTCTAAACACTTAACCAAGTCCAATATCCTTGTGTGCTGTTTCAACAATACTCAGTGCCTTAGAGGCAAAATCATCAGCTGATGCACTACTGATGGATCTAAGCAAGGCATTTGACTCGGTGAATCATCAGATTCTCACATACAAACTGAAGTGTGATGGTATAAGAGATCCAGAAATCACTCTAATAGAATCTTATCTTTGTGATAGGAAGCAGAAGGTGCAATTCAATGGCATAAGCTCTAGTTTCCTAAACATTTCAAGAGGAGTGCCTCAAGGGTCCATGCTGGGCCCCTTTCTTTTTATTATTTATGTTAATGATCTTCCCAGTAAAATGCCGTGTAAATCTGTTTTGTATGCGAATGACACCACTTTCATTATAACTGGTAATGATATAGAGGAACTACAGGAACAAAGTAAAGCCAACCTAAAAACTGCCATTACCTGGTGTAATGACAATGAACTGACAGTAAATTAGAATAAAACGGAAAATGTGATTTTTAGTCTCTCAAACAATAATGAATCTGTTAAACTTTAGGGTGTGCATTTGGACACCAAACTAACTTGGAATATCCATACAGATTCCATATGCAATAAACTATCAAGAGTGATATACCTGTTGCACAAACTTAGGACATGCACAGGGGCGTATACTGGATTTGGGTCAAGGGCATGCTGCTTAGCGGTGGTAACTCACTGAGTTAAATATCAATGAAGCTTAATTGCTATCTTATTATTATCATCATCATTATTATCATATTAGCTATTTTCAGTTATTCAAACATAAGTAATGTAGTAGAGTAGATTGCACAACCATCACCATGGAATATAGTCGATGATGTATTCAGAGGTGACAATGGTGTGAGTAGCTGGTGCTTACTGGAGTAAGGAAATGTTGTTCATGTGATACACAGAGAATTTCATTAAATTATCAACTGGGAAGGTTTGTTTGCAAGCAAGCTTAGTCAGTTTTTGTTAATATGATTCCCATCAAGTGTATTCACTCCATCTATTCTTCTTAACGCCGAAAAAGAATGTTTCGCTATTGCAGTTGAAACAGATATTGACAATATTAAGGAGGCCAGTTTGTAGGTTTCGCCCATAATTTTGTGAGTATTGTTAGTGTTCATATATGGTACCAGTTCATGCACAGGCTTGTTTTCAAATTCTGTTGATGAATAGAATGCGATCAACTCATTTTTTAACTTTACAAAATCCAACAGTTCAGAATACAGACTGTCGTTAAGTTATCTAGTAAACCGTTTGGAAAATTTCGGCTGTGAGACGAATATTTCTCTTCGCTTAGAAGAGTCATGAAATGCAACTTGATAAGAGACCCAAACCTACCGGATGTTTGATTGGATATGTTGTCTATAATCTTAAATTACAATCGTCTTACTTCGTTTTTGTCAATACAGGTTCTCTTGGTGGACAAATTACCTCTGTGTTGTATGTTATTTTTTCCCATAGTGCATCAAAATCATTTCTCTGCTAAACAAGCAAAAGCTGAAACTTTCCAATCTCTTTATTAGAATATGCTATATCTAGTGTCTTCTTTTGTAGTGTGTCAAAAAGTATATCTGTGTGACAAAATATCCTTGAGAAAACCTCAAGAAGAAAGCAGTTCTTGTACTCAGACAGAAATGAAATGAATCCATAAGCCTGTGCTACACACACAGCATCCCAACCATCACAGTTCTCCGTTATGTCTTCGAAAAACATAATTAACTCATTTCTCATTTCTTGAACTCTGTTAACAAGTTTTGAACAAAAGTTCTGCCGTTTAGGTGCGACTTTAGGAATCTTCTTTTCCACGAATTGTTTCAATGGATGAGTTCTTTTTGGAGAAGTGGAAAAAAAAGGCAGACAACACAGACATTGTCTTAAAAAACTCACGGATGTCCTTATTACCATTAGCAGACTGCAGTAAAACTAAATTTAAAACATGGTTATAGCAATGACTGAATGTAGACCATGGATACTTTTCCTGTATGTGTTACTGCAGCCCAGTCATTTGGCCTGCCATAACTGCCGCTCCGTCGTAAGTCTGACCAACTAATTTTGATTCCAAATTAAATTCTTATACAGTTTGGACAACATGTCTGCTCAAAGCTTCAGCATAGCAATCTTCAGAAAAACCTGTGAACACTTCCCGGGCCTCTCCTCTATCATTTAGATGTAGATAACTGAGACTTACTGACAAAATCTGTCGTTTCATCTAGTAGAATGGAAACAAATTGAGAATTGGCTATTTCTTCTTTCAGTGCATTAAGAAGAAATTTTGAAATACTTATTATAAGTTCATTTTGAATAGTAGGGGACATTCCATGGAAAACTTTACTTTCTTTAATGCGGTTAGGAAGTCCGATATCATATTTTCTAATGATATTTATCAGTTCAACATAATTCCCCCTATTTAGAGAATCAGCCGATTGATTATGGCCTATAAATGGCAGCTCTTGATTGGCTAAGAAATGTACACAGTCGATAAGCCGCTTTAAAATTCGTCTATTGTTTGTTACAGCCTCGTTGTGAAGTAGCATAGAAGTTCTCAGTTGTTGATTCAACTGATGATCTATTCTTATTCGACCAAATGTTAGAAGCTCTAGACTTGCTCTAATGTGTCCAAGGGTTTTTTCGTGTCTTGAAATTGACACTGACAACACATTCAGATTACTGAACACTTCCATAGTCCACAAGCTTGTTCTATCAGCGCCATACAAGAAACAAGGCCAGCAGAACAACCTTTGCTTAACGTCACAACCACTTAACCAACTAGTTTTCTTATACTGTGCTGTTTGAAAATGCCGTATGTATTCTTGCTTCTTATCTTTATGCCTAGTAGAAAGTCCAGTCAAAGCAGTGCAAGGTCTTCCTTTGACAACTATTTCCTTTTTTGCTAAAAATAATCTTGAACAAAATGGTTCTCTAATTAATTCCTGTATTACAGAATTTTCAGTCATTTCTAAATCTGAAAAAGGAAGTAAGTTCACTGAGTCCTATAGACAGGCTTCATTCAATACTAAGACTGTTAAAAAATAAATCAAAATAAACAAAATATAAGAGAATCATATAACTAACAAGCAACGCCAGGTCTGGGAGCAGAATCGTAACCACTGACGTAACACAGAATAAAGCTCAGTGCGCGTCGGTCCATTCCAACCCCTTGTCTCACGCACGAGGCTTGCATGTGGCTTCACCGCATGCACCCCTGGCTTAGACGGTGGGCAGTTCCGGGCACAAGAGGGTGCGGGGCAGGTCTGCGTGCATCCTCCTGCCAATGTAAAAGTCGCAAAGGCGATGCGGTGTAGCGGCAGCATGCCACCACCAGTGCCAGGGTGGGGATAGGTGCGGGTGGGGGTGCCGTTTGGCGGTGAATGTAGCGGCCTGTCAGTAGCAAGCGTACGTGCTGGGCAAGGGATGGAGTGTGACAACAGAGGGTGGGGGTCAAGAGTGGCGAGGTGATGAGGCTCTTCCTCCACATGCCGAATAGTCGGTGCGTGCGGGCAGCACTTGCTGCGCTTACTGTAAGAAAGTAATTTTTCTTCCACAGCTGTAACTGATAGGTATGCGCCGCATGCAATGCGTGCATTGAGATGACGCCCCTGGACATGAGTAAGTGCAAACATGTTACTTAGCTCATATTATGCTTTTCTTGATAGCCATATAACTTATTGCATATTGATTTTGGGCAATTCTGCAGGAGAAAAAACAGTCTTTATGTGGCAAAAAAAAAAAAAAAAAAAAAAAAAAAAAAAGGCTACCAGATGTGTGGCAGGTGTTTTCAGAAACTGTGTATCTTGTAGGCCGCTCTTCAAAGAGCTGGGTGTCATAACAGTCCCATCACTGATTATTCTTAATTGCCTGGTTTTCACTAAAGAGACCTAGGTGACACAAATTAAGGGAATCGTTCCGTTGTCACAATACACGTTACAAAGAGAAGATTGACCAGCCCTTTACAAGACTGAGTAAAAACCAAAATAGCTATACCTACCTTGGAATTAAAATGTTTAATGCACTGCCACCAGAAGCACACATTACACCACTAAAATCTTTTCGAAGAACCATACAAAACTGGCTCAAAAAGATAGCCTTCTATTCCATAGATGACGAATAGTTCAAAAGATGACTTAATATTTTAACCTGTACTCAGTGTATACATAAAAGCAAAATTATATGTATCAGATGTCTTCTTATTTTTTTCTCCTGTTAATATTGTTATATGTATCGTGATCTATTAAACTGTTTCATTTGTATAAACTAACATCAATAGCATGTAAAATGCTCGAATATATAAAATAAATAAAGATCAGGAGGTCTAAATAAATATTTAAATCAAAGAAAACATCTAGGTCTAAGTAATAGCCTAATATATGGTCAAATATCCAGTCTTATACACAAATATATATATACTAAACCAGAAAACAAATATGACTGAACCAGAGAAAGAATTCCTCAATACATGGCCAAAGTTCCTGTTATAAACAATTGGAAAAATGTAACAAACATTCTCTATTGGCCATGTAGCTGGATAATGTGGAATTCTTTCTGTAGTTTAGTCAAATTTGTTTTCTGATGTAGTATATAAATTAGGGTATTAGACTGGATAATTGGCGATATATTATGCTATTACTTAGACCTCAATCTTAGTGCACACACAATTTTGATGGTCACACATACCAGAATGATTTTCTTCTTGGTGCATGGTTTGTTAAATTTTAGATTTTCTATTAATTTTCATGCACCAGTAATAATTCCACATGGTACACATTCAAATGAAATTGCTATTAGTTATAATCTTGTACATTTATATGAAATATATTTTCACAGTGAACTACATCAGTAATAACAACAATCTGGTTCAATACCATTATTATAACATACTTGTAAAGATTAAATACTTACTTTCTTGTTTCAGAACGTGATATTGTTCTCAAATTATTGTGGACAGTGAAAAGAAATACAAATGATCCATCAATAACTGGAATTATAACTGATTCACAAGACTGGGTTATTCAAGGACGCGTAAATAATGTTAGGAATCCAGACCTTGATAAATTGCTGAAGTTGTTGAAAGGAGAGAAAGGAGACAATTCTATTGTGTTGCGTAATGTGCTTCCAAAATTTTTAAAAGTTACAAACAGGGAGACAGCTACACCTGTGGCCCAGCTGATGTATGGAAATGGTATGTATAACTTTCTTAATATTCTTGCACCTCTCATAAATTGTTTTTATTTTGTTTAGGTAAGTGCTCTATCGGAAAGTAAAATATCTTAAATTTGACAAATACCATATTTGCTTAAATATAGGCCACACTTTTTTCCCAAATTTTGGCCTGCAAAATCAAAGGTGTGGCTTATAATTGAGATTCTATCCTCCTCCTCCTCCCCCCCCCCCCCTCCCCCTGCGTCATCAATCCCAAAAATTACTTGCTCAAGTTTATTTTGGTTTGAGAAATGTAATAAAGTAGAAATTCTTTAAAAATGGTAACTGTTTTGATAAATTGCATCTACTTTTCTATACACATTCATGGAAACAGCGGGTCAATTAATGAAAGTCTATGTGTTTCGATATAAATCAAATGGTCTCATCATTTACCGCAGACAACAATAGCAGCCAACAATGTTTTTAACACATATGTGCCCTCTCAAACAAAAGCAATAAGTAACACACCGACTGCCTAAACACATACATGATTTTAATCTGATGTGGTCAATGAAGCTAATATCCGCAATAAAAGTCTAGAGTGCGTCGCTTGAGTTGTTACTGTAATGTTTATGCTGGTAACACCTATCACAAGCAGTGATGGGAGGTTAAGATGGCGGAAAACTTGTTTGTGCAAATACCGATGTTGAGTTCAAATGTTACATTTTAAACTCACATATTTTACAACAACCAGATTCACTGTCTTCACATTTGTTGGGGGTAATTTCCAAAAAATGATGTACATCGAAATCGAGGCTATTTTGCAGCCTTGCAATTGAGTCATGACTGTTAAAACAGCAAAAGCACAATTCCTGCTTTGAATTACAAAGTCAAGCAAGTCTTTTTCTACATTGGGATATTTACAGTTTTCTCCTCGCAATGCACAATGACTCTGAACAGTTCAATAGTTCGTCCTCACTTGCACACTAGCGACGATCAGTTTTGGTCCACTTTAGTTCACAGTAGTATGTAACATTAAAAGTGGGCATTTGCAAACACCTGATGACAGCTTAAAATTTAAATCAAAATAACGGCTTAACCATTCAACTGGCACTAATATTGAATAAACGAATTTGTGGAAGAAAAAATTCTCTACACATTTCCTCTCTTTTTCTTCTTCATATCTCGCATAGTTTCAGAGATATTTGCAAAAATAATGGCACTGTGACATTCTCTCTCTCTCTCTCTCTCTCTCTCTCTCTCTCTCTCTCTCTCTCTGTCTGTAACATGTTCCTACATTTTATGTCCCACCGTCAGCCTACTCAGACGCCCTTGAAGTCGCCTCCCTCTGCAGCCTGCTTGATCGCCTCCGTGCAACTGCCCCCTTCACCCCCAACCCCAAAACCACGTCTGCTTGCGAAGTGCACCCCCCCCCAAAAAAAAGTAATAATAATAAAACAAAAATGGCAGGCACTACTTCTTTAACAATAGAATCTCAGCGAAAATATGTTTGGGCCAAAATTCTTGTGTTTCCTAGCTGTATTTTATGTCCATTTTTAGGCTATGTTCTGCCATGAATAACTTCTGAAGTTCTCTTTGTTTGATGTGTCTTGTGTACTCTTCCCAACACTTAAAACAGTGTGAATATTTTGCCCTGTGTAAATTTTACCTAATACCACCACACCCATAGGGAATATCATATATGCCTTACAACATGTAGACGTGTGCTGCCCTTAATGGGACGTAAAATATCTCTTACCTTGGAGGCGAGCCAGAACACTGGTCTCGAACCATATCTCTTCAACATCCATTCCTATCTTGCTCGTCATTGCTCCACAGTATGGAATGAATGCAATCAGGTTGGTCTCATCTGCTGTTTTACAGGGTTTCTTCTGTTGGAGGCTCCTGAAAACTGTGTGTTTCTCTCTTGTAGTAACTGTTTTCCTTGAACACCTGCTTCAAATGATGAAATTCAGGCTGTAGATGGTCAATAATGTCATTTCCCTTGGGCCTGCAACATTGTGTATGTCTTTTAAGGACATATTGTTAATACAAATAATACCGAAATGCTGCTTTACTTGGTTGATGTTATTTAATGCTTACAATACAGCAATAGGCCTATTCGGCACTGTGGTCATCATCAGGCTATCTACGGATAAAGATTTAATGTTAAAATGAGTAAAATAGAGATAATTACAATTTTGTGACATATTATTACACACTTGCATCCATATTGCAATGTGGAGGTATAACTGTCAAAATAGCAGTAATAAGTTAACCTTACAAGCATTTAATGATATAAATACCATCTAAGAACATTTAGACTGCAATTATATACAGTAATTGTAATAAAATTATACCTCTACGATGCAATAATATGAAAAATGTATCAAAATTGTAATTATCTCTATTTTACTAATTTTAGCCTTAAATCGTTATCTGTAGATAGCCTGATGGTGACCACAGTGCTGAAATAGGCGTATTGTTGTATTTTAAGCATTAAATAACATCTACCAAGTAAAGCAGCATTTTGGTATCATTTGTATTAACAATATGTCCTGCAGATGTCATCATCAGAAATGGCCTTCACCTTATATACTAGCGTACAGTTTTCTTGTGTGCAGGATAATGGAAACTTTAACTGTTCAGGTATCAAGCATTGTTTTCCTGTACAATGAATGACCAAACTGACCAATGGCCTTCTGCTCAACTAAATCATCCAAGAATGAGAGCTTGCCTTACTTCTCCACCTCAATGGTGAATTTCACACTTGGATGGATGCTATTCATATGGACAATGAACTGCTGCACTGTATACTTGTTGTGATGCCAGATCATGAATATATCATCTACATAGCATAGGAAGAAGGATGGATACAACCTCACTGAACTCGGTGCTTGCTCTACAAAATGCTCCGTAAAGTAGTTTGCCACAACTGGAGACTGTGGGGGCCCAGTGCTGTGCTACCAATCATCTTATATTATTTGCTGCAGTACTGAAAGATCATTGTCATTAAAGTGTGGCAGAACAGCTTGACGATCCCAGGTGGAAATTGTTGGACCTACAGGTCCACCGTGTCTTTCTCTGGCACCCTTACAAAAAAAAAGTGACACAACATCTAAACTAACCATTATGTTGTTTTGGTCTATCTTTATCCTCTTGAGGGTTTCGACTAGGGATGGGTCGAATCCCAGTTTTACTGAATCAAATCCGAATACCGAATCTTAAATATAACATGCGCCGAATCCCGAACCCGAATTGAATCTCGAACCCAAATAATCTGTCAACTCAAGTATCTGTATTTAAAAAGAATTACCCTATCACAACCATTGATGAAGATAAAGCCTTCTGTGATGGATCTCAAATGACAAAATTACAGTAAAATTTAAGAAATTAAAATTTCATTTGGGTTTTTATTTTAAATTTTAATACCCCCTTATCCTATTAAAAAAAATTTTCATGAAATATTTTGAGATACATGTTGTTTAGATGCTCTAAAAGATAATAAGAAACTTTCTTCACTCTATTACCAACTGTTTCATTTTGATGAAATAAAAAATAATTGCATAATGAAGTCTTACAAAGGAAAGAATTACTTTTTTTTTCCTTTTTCAAAGCTGAAGAATCAAAAATAAAACCTGAAAATGTGAGTAGATATTTTGGAAGTTTGAAAAATAGGTTCTTAAAAAAATGGGATGTGTAAATGTTTAATGATTTTTGATTTTATAGTCGCATATATAAGCCGTTATAAAATTTATTATACATCCAAAGCTAATTTATTTTGTTGGTTAAATTGTGCAACGCTTCTCGCCGGGCTGCAGTGGTTATGTTGGCACCAATGGTAATGACGGCAACTCAGATGACCAATAAATGTTTTTCGTGGCAACTTCAATTAAAACAAAAATTATTTTTTTCTGAACGGGCAACCTGCTCTATGGTTGACATGATCGTGTATGTACGCTTGCCTATTCAGAAAAAAATAATGTTTGTTTTAATTGAAGTTGTCACGATAAAACATTTATTGGTCATCTGAGTTGCCGTCATTACCATTGGTGCCAACATAACCACTGCAGCCCGGCGAGAAGCGTCATACAATTTAACCGGATTTATTGAAACAGACGTCAGACGTTTGTTGAATTGACGTTATCCCGCCTGAATGGCGCACGATTAGAACTTTTTTTTTCCACTCATGGTAGTAAATAACTTTCTTCTTGAAATCCTAGTGCTTCTCTAAGGTTCACATACCCCAGCACTTCACAAAATTCGACAAAAGAATACACGAAATTAGAATGAGACAACTCGTGCAAGAATCGTAGGTGATGTCCTAGGAGCCGTGTACACTGAATGAAGCGGCAGTGCGATCGATAAATATCGGCTAGTGTTTCATATAGAAACGATAGGTCTGTGCGATAGTTATCGAAGAAGCGAATGTTATGATTTTTACGTATATGTCATGATTTTAAAGGATGTGTTTAGTGAGGAACCTAAGAGTACAACATAACTTGTGAGTGAAGAAGTTGTACTCTTAGGTTCCTGCCTAGCCACATCCTTTAAAATCATGACATATTCGTAAAAATCATAACATTCGCTTGTTCGAATACAGGTACCTATAGTTCAGTCTAACGACCATAGCTTTGAATGAAAAGTCCATTGACAATGAATTAAGGCCGATTCACACTGTGCGTCACGTCAACGTCACGTCATGTCACGGATCCGTCACATCAAGTTGTATTCAGACTGTCCGACACGTCAACGTCAATTCGCTTTTTCCAATACTCCATGTTGAAAGTCAGGTTATGAAAGGCGACGTGTTATGTAGAAAGTCATATTATAATATTGTAATTGAAGAAACAACAACGCTAAATGTTATTTATTGCCAAAATCAACTTTACAATGTATGTTTTGGGCTAACTTAATGTGGTAAAGTGCTGGGAACTGAAACATGTCAAAACGTCAACATTTATTTTAAAGCGAAAAAAAAATAAAGTTTCTTGCTACTGCTAGCGGAGCGAGAGTTGAATGTCTGATATATATCGATTGTATTGCCGTTTCATTCGATGTATACGGTTCCTAGGAAATTACCTGTTACCAACGTGACCTGCTACGTTTGAAGTTGAGCAATAAGTACTTTTTCCTTCGTGGAATGGTGTGTTAAAATTCAATAGTCGAAAATAAAGTGGAAATTAGACTCGACTTCCTTTTTTTATTATTATTATTTTTACGAGTGCAAAAGTTTTAGCGCCAGTATTTACATTTGCGCCTATGAAGCAAGCCACTCACTACATTTACATGTAACACATCTTCCGGAAGACGAAAACAGATTTTCGTAAACCGTATTTTGCTTGTGGAGTGTTTATGTGACCAACCAAAAGCAGAATTGGGAAATTGGTTTACGAAATCCGGTTTTGGGAGCCCATGTAAACTGGGTGCGTGCAGCACTGCTTAGACGAGACGGAAAACTTACTTGTAGCGGCTCCTAGTGCTTTTTTCAGAACTTCGTTTGTTTTATGATGTCACGTCTGTCAGCGGATTTATGAAACAATAATGTAAATAACGCAAACGAAAGCGCACTGTTATGCAAAGTTAACTACAACATTCGTAACTGAAGGTTTCCATATAAACTTCAGATTCGGGATTCGGTAGTATTCGTCCATTATGCATCGAATCTCGAATCCGAACCCAGTGTGCTAGATTCGGCGAATCTGAATTCGGCCGAACCACTCGGACACAACCCTAGTTTCGACAAAGATCAGTGAGCTTACAGCATGATGTTCAGTGTCCCATTTTGGGGTTAATAACCCTGGTAGGTGCTTTGCCAATCTGCAGCTAATTGAACTGATTAGGCCCATAGTCACTGCAATCAGTGCGAAACAAGGGTAATAGAATGTAGTGGAATTAAATCAAGTGACAGTGAGGGCATTAGATGTAGAAAGAAGAAAATAAAGGCAGTAGATTAGATTTGTTAGTTTGGCGGTAAAACAGCTTCTAATGGCAAGTGTGGGGAAGGTATAAAATGTAGAATAGCAACGGGAAGAAATGTATTTCTGAAGAGGAGAAATTTGTTGACATAAAATATTTATACGAAATCGTTTCTGAAGGCGTTTGTCTAAAGTGAAGTCTTCTATAGAAGTAAAATGTACACAATTAACTATTCAGACAAGTATAGGGTAGAAACTTTTGAAATTTGGTGCTACAGAAGAATGCTGAAGATTAAATAAATAGTATGGATAGTTTACAACTCACCACAAAGACATATATTGAGCTGTGACAGGCATAAAAAAAACTCTCATACACATAGAATGGAAGCTTTCAACCATTAGTCTTTGACAGAAAAAAAGACACCATTCACACAGGCACACTTCACAGACATACACAGTGGTGTACCAACCTTTTTTTTTGTGGGGGGGGGGGGGGGGGGTGGTGCAGCAAGAAAACCTACTTACTGACTTTGTCTTTGCGATTCTAGGACTTTGGGGCAAGGTCATGGGACTTTCATTTAGTTGAAATGTTCCAGTTTGCATTTTCTGGGGGGGGGGGGGGGGGGGGGAGAATGACCCCATCATTACTGATGTTGTCCCCTATTAGCACTCACAGACTGAAAAAGTAGGTCGAAAGAAGAGTACATAGGTTCTTACAAGATGCTTCAGTCAAAGGCAAAAATTGCTGCTATCAAAAATACTGTGGGGGGGGGGGCAGAAACCCCCTTTCAAGTTGGGGGGTGGGGGGTGACTACCCCTCCTACTGCCCCCCCCCTGCCATTGGACAATTGGACATAAACTGCACACTACATCAAGCTTTGCTGTGAGGGGATAGAGTGAGAAAGGGGAAACGTGGGGACGGGAAGATTTCAAGGTGGTAGTGGAGATGGATACAGAGCATGTAAGTTGTAAATGTGTTGAAAGACATGCAGCGTAGGAATGGAGGGGGAGGGACACACACACACACACACACACACACACACACACACACACACACACACAGAAAGAGAGAGAGGGGGGGTGTATCTTAGACTGAGACCTGGATAATTTTGAGATCAGAGAAGGAATTGTGAGAATACCTCACATCTGTGTAGTTCAGGAAAGCTGGTGTGGGTGAATCCAGATGGCCCAGGTTTATTTATTTACTTTTGGTCCTCTGAATCATACATTTTACAAACATGCACATCATGATATAGGACAAGTCAGAATAGGTTAAGTGATGGAAGATGATGGAGATGCCATGATGATTACATTTAACATAAGGCAGAAAATTAATGCTATAAAATTGTACATAATTACATGTTTGGAACAGTACATCATTAGATGAGGATTCAGTGTAATTTTTACATAGGTCTCATACTTATTCAATATCAGAATTTTACATTCATTTATATTACATTTCCTTCGAATGATGTTAATAACTGACATACATTGCCTGATGTTCTTTGAATGTGAAGCTTCTTATGACAGGTTGGTTTCAATAAATTCCTATATGCTGTAGAAGCAATGTTTATTTAGGAGTGACCGCAGTTTTACTCTAAAATCCTTCACTAGTGCAATATTCTTCACTACTGGTGGGAGATGATTGTACAGTTTTATCCACATACATTTTACACCTTTACTGTATAGCTTTGTTGAACGGTGCCAATCTGAGTTTGTCTAGGTTGCCAATGTTTTTCTTCGTGTAACACAGTAGGTCTTGTCTATACTGGCATGGGAGGGGTAGTATATTCAGTTTCTGGAACAATGGTTTGCATGATTCTTTCTGTTGTTTGAACAGTATTAATCTAACTGCTTGTTTCTGGAGTTTAAACAGCTTCATTGCCTCTGCACTATGCCCCCAGAAGATAATTCCATAACTTAGTACAGAATGGAAAAGAGCATAGTACATTGATGTGAGTGTGCTGGTACTAACAATGCTTCTTATTTGTCTAATCATAAAACATATTTTACTCAATTTGGTTCAGGTTATGTTAATGTGGCTTTTCCATGTAAGTGTGTCTGAGATGGTAACCCCTAAGAATTTGGTTTCCTTGACGAAATTTACTTGATCATTACTCAGTGATATAATTGGGACTGATTGGTTTTTATTCTGAAATGTGTGAAATTTAATACCAACTGTCTTCTTTATATTGAGGAGTAGCCTGTTTGGTTCTAGCCATGAGTTTAGTTTAGTTGGGTTGTGCTTCTGTTTACTGCACCTTGGAGATGGTCTATAGGGTCAGATATCATAACTGTGGTGTCATCAGCAAAGAGAGAGGTTTTGTCAGGGGGTAAACTTACGGGGACGTCGTTTACATAAAGCAAGAACAGCAAGGGCCCTAACACTGAGCCTTGGGGAACTCCATGTTTTATGTTTTGTGTAGATGACAGTTCAGCATTAGCAATGCCTGATTGATTGGATTCATTTATTTGGCCATATTGTTCTCGGTCTTTGAGGTAGCTTTTAAACCAGTCATGGCCGGTGCCCCTTATTCCACAGGAGTAAATTTTTTGCAGCAGTATATTGTGGTTAACCATATCAAAGACCTTTGTTAAGTCAACAAAAATGCCTATGGCTGGAAGCTTCTTGTCTACTGGTGTACTAGTGTTAAAGTGTGATCTAGGAGTTTTTGTATAGCATCAGTTGTAGTTTTTTCCCCTTGGAAGCCAAACTGAGCAGGAATGACTTAAGTCTGTCTGCCCTTGTGTATGCAAATATCTTGCTGAATACCGAGAGTACTGCGATTGGTTGGTAATTGCTAGTACCATCTCTATTTCCTTTTTATGTATGGGTATGATTTTTGCAGTTTTAAGTTTGTTTGGAAATATGCCAGTGAGGGATGAGGAGTTTATTATGTGGGAAAGTGGCTTACTAATAAGCTTGCTACAATTATGAAGAAGGAAGCAAGGGATCTGATCTTGTCCCGCAGAGGACTTTTTTTTATTTTTGTTTGTGAAGCAGCTGTTGAAATCAAGCAAATGCTCAGCTGCATGTTGTGCCTCAGGTTGGTCTACATTATTTTTTACCACTGTTTGATAATGGTCATACATCCTAATGGGCAATTGGTTAGCAGTCATACCAATGTTAAAAGCTGTGCATTGACTGCAGCACAGTTGATAAGTTGCGTGACTTCTTTCACAGGTGGCCCAGCCTTTGACTGTTTAGGATAAGCCTTTAACAGAAATGGAACTTCCCGGTGGCTAGATGAGTCAGGTCTCTGTAGTGGGTTCCTTGTAGTTGGAGGCTAAGGTTGGGGATGTCAAAGGGATGTCCTAAGATGTTACTGAATTGGGGGAGCGACAGAACACCACTTTAGGAGGGGTTGGAAGGATTGATTCACAAAAATTGTTCCAGGATAGTATTGGATGGCAAGAGGAGTGTTATTTTGTGATTTATTCTGGTAGTGGATGAAGGATTTGGGTTGTGTGGGGATATGACTCGGAAATCTGTTTATTGTGTAGGTTTTTTTTTGGGGGGGGAAGGCTAGTGTCTGTGAAGGCCTTTGAGAGACCTTCAGCATTTTAAGAAACATACAATGTCCATGGATGACTAGGCTGTAAGGGAGGGATTTTGTATGTGGAAGGAATGGGAATTGTTAAATTGTGGTTGCTTTTGGTGGTTGGTAGGTTTAATGTCTATTGATCAAGCATGTGAAATGGTGGGTTGAGGAACACCAGATAGGAGATGGAAGGAGGATAAGGTGTCATGGCCCTGAGTCTAGATCATGAAGACTGCTTTCCACCCATTTATACTTCTCCTTAAGAGCATGCTGTATCGACCCCACCACCATTTTGCAACCCTTTGTGAAGTGTGCCTGTTTGGCTTTTAAATTCTTTTTTTATGACAAAGGCTAATGACCAAAAGCTAAAGTTCTCTTTGGATGAGAGTCTTTTCTAAGTGTCTGTCGCAGCTCGACATGTGTGTTTGCTGCAAAAAATCTTCCTTATATTGTTGAATTCCATCCTGGTCTTTCCATTGTTACAATGCTGAAGATCAGATGGGTAGATCAAGTAACTAAAGAGGAGATATTTAACATAATTGTAGAGAAAAGAAGTTTGTGGTATATATTTTAACTAAAAAAAGTGGTGGATTGGTAGGACACATTTTGAGATATCAAGAAATTGCCAGTTTGGTACTGGAAGAAAGTGTGGGGGATAAAAATTACAGGCAGAGCTAAGAGATGAATGTAATAAGTAGGTTCAAATGTATTTTGGTTGCTGTTCTTATTTTGAGATGAAGATGCTTACACAAGAACAAGTAGTGTGGAGAACAAAAAAATGTTCAAATGTTTGTAGAACTTTTGGGACTTAACTATGGGTTCATCAGTCCCTAAACTTACGAACTACTTATTAACTAGCTTATACTAAGGACGGCACAAATATTCATGCCAGAGGGAGAGATTCGAACCCCCGACCGTAGTGGCCATGCAGACTGTGACTGGCGCACCGCAGACCGCTTGGCCACTGCGGCCAGTAGTGTGGGGATCTGTATCAAATTAGTCTGTAGACTGAAAACCTCAATACTACCATTCTTTAGTTTTTCTTGTGTATTTTGTCATTTTCTATTAGCAGCTTTATCTTCCCTGATAGTCAATATTGATTATTACAAATATTGTCCTCTAGTTCATTGAACACAGTTACTGTTCTATCTGATTGATTACAATTTCTGAAAAACGCTGAAGCTTTATATGTACATTTATTTAATATTTCTTACAATTTTGAAGTAATGCTTGATTTATTCTTATTCAAGTGCAATGCATGTAGTATAAATTAAACAATTACTCATGGAACATGAAAATATTTTCTGTTGATTTTTTTCATATGGAAAGGAAATCAAATCCTACAGTTATAGTTATCTGCAAAATCGAATGTTGTATATTTTGAATTTTTCATGAGACACGGAAAACTGAACTAATGTGTCTCAGGAAGGAAAATATGTTTGATACATGTGTGATATACAGATTAAAGAATCTTGATTTAGGGTAACTTGTCTGTTAGCTACCTCTTTTATACGTTATTAAAGTTAATAGTCTTCTCAGTTGTGAGTAAGTAGTAGGCTATAAATCCAGAAGTCCAGAGTTTATTTGCAGTTGCTTCTAAGATTCTTTTCTTTCTACTAATTTGAAGGATATTAAGTTTCAATGTACTTTGGCGTTCACATTGAACTACAGGTCCCCCCTGGGTACCCCATTTCAAGGATCGGAAGAAGTCAAGGGCAATCATCTCCAGTCGTTCAAATCACTCTTCAGGTTGAGGACAAATTTTTACTTTAATAGTTTTATGCGGGGGACTGAAAGGCATAGAGGCTAATTACTTTGGCCCCTTTTATGAATCAATACAAAAATTATACTTTTGTTTACTTAATCTCAAATTATATGCTTGGATTACACATTGTATGAGAATAAAAATATGCAATAAATTAGATGTGAAAACTGCTCTCCAGAATGATTAAAAAAACTGCTGTCTTATCTTCTACTTGAATGCAATGTTCAGTGGATGTGATATTTAACTTTGCATTAGACTATTTATTTAACTGACATTCACCCAAACATCTCTTAATGTCAGTTGTGTTATGGTTTTTCACTATTTATAATGCTGTACACTTAATTTTTTAATCGTAAACTTTTTGTTTTTGAGAAAATTCATTTTTATACATTTTATTTCCACGAATAATACTATAGACAAAATATAATTTCATTTCCATTAACAGCAATAGAACGATCATTCAGAACTATTTCTATGGGTCTCTACCATGGACAGTTTTCGGACCTTCAAAGTACACAGCAGTGGTGGGGAATGACAGAGAATTGCAGTGATGCAAACTACAAGCTCTATCTCCAATATCTACCATATGCAGGCTGTGAAGATATTGCCATTTATACATTCAATGATAAAGTGTTTCCGAGGACACTTTCTTTCATTTCTGCAGGAGGGTGAGTAACTTATTATAAGTTTCCTCTTTTCCATATCTATAGTAATTCCTCTATTACATAATATTATCTAGTTTATCTGATTAGCAAGACAGGCTAAAATTACTAATTCACAATCATTTCGAGAATAAATAGAAACATCGAAAATTAGATTAACAAAACATTTGATTGTGACAACAGTGGTAGAGTATGTTTAATATAGTGCTTATTTATTGTTAAATATTTTTGTTAATTCAAAAGGCACAATTGTGAATATACCACCCTTAATTATTCCACAATGCTAACAGAATTCTCTTACACTGAAGTTGTAATTAAATACCATGTTTCTCTTACAATTGCAATATGAAATAAAGTTTACAGCTAAGCCTAATTTATCAGTTTTTCAGTTATCATAATAGTTTTATGGATAATTTTATAATATTACATTTAACTATTAAATCTACTTATGGTTCCAGGAATACGTGTGAAACACAGAAAATTTTAAGAATTCTTGTCACATTGTTGTAAATTAAAGTTTTGTAACTCTTTTGTTAATCCCATTTTTCACTTAGTTTTCAAGTCATTCACATAAAAATCATAAATCCTCCCAACAATTAGGTTTGCAGGTTGTTCATATCTTATTTTTCATATTATTAGAGTATTTCAAAGGTTCATTGTGTATTAACTTCGCAAATATATTCTCAGAGCATCAAGACACTCAATTAATTTAGACAGGCAACTATTCTCAGCATCATTCAATCCATTCATTTCTATTACAATGTACATCCAGCAACTGTTTCAGTTGTTAACTTCATTTTCTATGTCCTTTCTTCAAGATTCCTGAGTGGTTTTTTTAATTCTGTTTGACTATAACACCTTTGACACAAGACTCTTGAAAATGCATATTTCAGAAACAATCAATATTCTAATGAGACCATTTTTTAAATATATAAGTATTAGTATGTATAATTTTCATGATGAATCTTAACAATTCAGTATAATATGATAATATAACATGGAAGTTTGGAATTCACTGCAGAGATGTATGTTGAGCCACAAGAAATACATAAGACACTCATCAGAGAAAGGTAACACACTATCATTCATACCTGACCATAGGCATACTTCCGACAGACAACTATCATTTACTGTTGCTGTGTTCTGAATATCACTCTGCGGTGATAGAGTGGAAGGGGAGGGAGTACAGGACAGATGTGAGGAGGAGGAGGAGGTGGTGGTGGTGGTGGTGGTGGATACAGTGCAGCCTTACAGAGTATCTGGGTACTAGTTGGGTAGAAAGAAATGCATCTTAGGAATGCAATGGGAGAGAGGCCATGGAAGCAAAATGTGGATTTATGCTCTGTAAGGCCACACTGTATCCACCGACACTACTCCCATCCCATCCCATCCCACCCTATCCTCTCCTATCCCATCCTATCACTGCAAAATGTTACTTTGTATGCAGCAACCAGAGATGATTGTTAAGTGTCTATGAAGTGTGAGCATGGGTGACTTAATGAATGATAGTTCTGTGTCCTTTTTATGATGAAGGCTAGTGGCCAAAAGACTTTGCATGTTTACGAGTGTATTTTGTATGTGCCAGACCTGGCTCAATGAATGTATGGGAATCGTGAGGGGTTTGAGCCCCATAGACACCACATGTACGATCCAGAAATGCACTTCATTGTTGATCGCTATGAGTACAGATCCTGACTAAGATTACATGGGTGACACTGCTCAGAGAAGCTGGCTCCAAAGATATTGGCCCAAAGATACACATTAGTATAGATCAATGTGGTCTCGCAGTCACACAGCCCCCTCCCACAGTACAAATTAAGCTCTAATGAGGCGGGAAGGTGAGGGGGGGTTTCCAAGACGCGACGTGTGGTAGTGCTGTTGACAGGCGGAGGCAAGAGTTCAATGTCACAGTCCATTGGACATAGTCTGTGGTCTGCTGTTCGGTCGGAATTACCGAAACGTCAGTGGACGCAGCACCAAGTGTGTGTTTCTTAGCATGCACAATTTTTGATTTGCCAGTGTGAGGCAGCACAGGGTCATGCACGTCAAGGGGCGTGGCACTGAGGGAGCCAGCAGATGGCGACTCGGGGGCTTTCTTGATGACCGAGGAAAGCTGAGACACTGAAATAGAAGCTACATCAGCTGGGTGTGCGCGAGCGTAGTGCAGCGGTGGGCGACGACTTGGAAGTTGTCATGGCAGCCGAATGGAGCCAAGGCGACGAAGTAGTAGTCACACTGGTCGGCAGTGGAAATGATGTCAGCACGGCGGCAGTGTGAATTATGTTAGCACGGCGGTGGGTGGTGGTTCAGAAGCTTTTGGGGCAGCCGAGGAGAGCCGAAGTGCCGAGGTAGTTGACACGTTGGCTGCCGGCATGCGTGATGGAGGGACTGTCATGTGAGCAGAAGATGGCAGTGCATGAGATGTGTTTGAGCAGTTCCTAAGACGAACAGGTTCGGACGGTGGCTTGAGAGGTGGAGAAGTTGAAGTTTCAGATTCGTACTCGACCGGCAGGGTGAGAGAGAATGAAACAGAAGATGATTTCTGCGTGGCAGGAGAAAGAGTAATGTGGGAGGCAGCCACTATAGTAGAACGAAGCACTGACTGTCTGTCGGAGTGAGATGTTGGCATAGCAACCAAGATTTGTATACAAGCACTTGCAAAGGAGTGGCGTGGGGAAACAGAACTGTCACAAGCACTGGTAACCTTGCATGCAGGCACTACATCACTTATAACACTAGCAGTGGAAACACAAATGCTGACCTGAGTGGGATTATCATTTGAAGTTACTCGACGAGTTGTAATAACTCGCTGCAGGGCAGCCAGCTCGAACACTGACGGTGAGGCTGGAACTCGGGCAGCACATGTGTGGCGAGGAGAGTAAGGTGATGTTGCGGGAGCGATCTCGAATGACAGCAAGGAGGTGAGGTGTGTAATACACATAGGCACAAATAGATTTTCACGGTTGTTACAAGAATGGGCATCATAGATTCTGTCTGCAACTCGAAAGCACTTACAGCATTGGAAATAGAGCCTCGACGATAGTGGAATTACAGCACACTAGTTGAGGCTAGAGTGGTAGATCGGAAACACGGTGCAGTGTGACAGCCCTCAGGGGCTCAGCATTAATTTGCTGAGTACAGGCTTGGTGAACCCGGGGTCCTGAGCCGTGGGCTGTGTCATGCCAACAGTCCGCTACACCGTAAGCTCTGTGCGTGCTTCAACGACCATCGTTCGGCACGACAGTGGAACGTTCTACGTTTCAGAGCCCGGGGATCTTGGCTTAATAGCCTGGGTCGTGAGGACGGTACAAACCTCTATAAAAAAAACCTCAATCTCAAGGTGTGCTACGTGCCGAGGAGATGCATGGCTGTTGAGGTTGAACAGCCGCTAGCGGGCAACCTCTGAGGAACCTGCCGCACCTCAGTTGTATAAGGCTTACCCAGGCAGGCGGGGCTCTGCCTGGGTGGACCTGTATTTCCCTAGCTGCTTGTGGGAACACAATGAAAAGAATCCAGAGTAACGCTGGTGGGCATTTAACCACCGTCTCTAAGAAAGGAAAAGTAGACTTCAATGCTGAGACTTATGACCCCCAGTCGTTCCCTTCCTTGGCCACGCCATGGGAGGAACGCAGGTCTCGTAGCCAAGGACAACAATATGCTCCAAGGTATTTAGTGTGTGCTAGGACTGATGGTGAATCTTTCGTGAACACAAAGCCTCTCTTTTTTGTTGAAAACTTGGAAGATAAGTTTGGAGAAGTAGACGGCATGTCGAAGATGCGATCAGGATCAGTTTTAATAACGACGTCATCCCCAGCACAGTCACAGGCTTTGCTCGCCTGTGACAAGCTGGGTGATGTTCCCGTTACTATCACCCCACACAAAAGCCTGAACATGGTACAGGGTTTGATTTTTCATAGGGATCTCCTTTTTGCAGTCAGATGACGAACTCCGCAAGAACTTGGAACGGCGAGGTGTCCACTCTATACGGCAAGTCCATAGGGGTCCGAAGGACAACAGGGTCGCCACTGGTGCATTCATCTTGGCCTTCGAGGGCGACTCCTTGCCTGAGAAGGTCAAGGTGATGATTTACCAGTGTGACGTAAAGCCCTACGTTCCTCCCCCTATGCGCTGTTTTAAATGCTGGAGGTTCGGGCACATGTCCTCCAGGTGTACCGCCAACTCCACCTGTCGGGACTGTGGTCGTCCATCGCACCCAGACCTCCCTTGTACACCACCTCCCATTTGTGTTAACTGTGGACAGCAGCACCCACCTTGTTTGCCTACCTGCTCTGTACTGCACAAAGAAAGGAAGATCATGCAATACAAAACCATGGATCGGCTGTCTTATTCAGAGGCCAAGAGGAAATATGAGAAACTCCATCCGGTCAGCATCAAAACATCCTATGCAGCCGCCACAAAACCATTTCCGCTGACTAGTTTGCCACCATTTCCGTCTATCACAGTCGGCCCTTGAGCCCAACCGTCACTATCTGCCCCCTTGGTGGTAGGGGGCACATCTCACACTGTTACTTCCAAAGCCCCTGCCTTGAAAGCAAACTCCCCCCAACCGATGGTGACATCGGTCCCCACACGTGAGCCAGAGCTACAACAGCCTGCTCTGGCTCCTCTCGCGAGGAAGGGATCGCTTGAATCCCTTTCTCCCTCGGTTTCTCCCACTGGCTTAGTGGACACCAGTGAGTGGCACCAAGTGCCATCCAAATCTGGTCGTAGGGCCTCAAGGACAACCTCCGTCTCTGAGACTGAGTTTGCCAAGCCCTCCCAGCGTGAGAGGCCGAAGGATCAACGAGAGAAGCAGAAAAAATCTAAAACAAAAGATTCTCTGGCTGCTTCCGAGGACGTGGTGGAAATCCTCGCGTCCCCTGAAGACTTGGCAATTGCCAAGACTTTGGAAGCAATGGACATTGAGGCTCTGCCTCCTGAGTCAGTGACTGCAGAGAAACCTGTGGGCCCTACTCTACCATCTGCATAAATATGCCCAGTAAGTCGGGAGATAGTGTGGTGCTGCAGTGGAACTGTGGCGGTTTCTTCCGCCACTAGGCCGAGTTACAGCAGTTGCTCTGTCACTACCCTTCTCTCTGTATTGCACTACAGGAAATCTGGTTTCCTGCCGAACGGACTCCTGCCCTTCGTGGGTATATGGGTTATTATAAAAACCAGTGCAACACACAACAGGGTATCTGGAGGAGTCTATCTTTACGTTCTTGCCACTGTCCTCAGTTCACCAGTGCCACTTACCACAGTGCTCGAGGCAGTGGCTGTGAGACTTCAGGCATGACAGGACATTACCATCTGCTCACTTCTATCTTCCTCCGGATGAGGCAGTGTCTCCTGCAGACCTTGCGAACTTGATCGCACAACTTCCCCCGCCATTCCTCCTATTGGGGTATTTCAATGCCCACAACCCCTTGTGGGGTGGCTCTCAGGTCTCAGGTCGCGGTAGGGACATTGAAGTTCTAATAGCACAGCTGGACTGCTGCCTTCTTAATACCGGTGCCCCCACACATATCAGTGTGGCACATGGCACATACTCGGCTATAGACCTTTCTCTCTGCAGCCCAAGTCTTCTACCACAGCTTCATTGGGGGGTCCACGATGACCTATGTGGTAGCGACCACTTCCCCATCCATATCTCTCTTCTCCAGTATCAACCTCCAACTCGCTTGCCCCGTTGGTCTCTGCGTAGGGCTGACTGGCCTGCTTACACCTCGGCTTCTAGGGTGATACCACTAATCCCAGACGATGTAAATGTTGATCAGGCTGCTCATCATATCACTAGAGCCATCATTTCCGCAGCTGAAGCCAGTGTTCCGATCACCATTGGCTCACTTCGGCGCAAGTTGGTTCCGTGGTGGTCCACGGAGATTGCTGAGGCCATCAGGGAACGTCGTTGGGCACTCCGGCGCCACCCTTGTATAGAGCACCTGATTCGCTTTAAAGCGACTCCGGGCACTACCATATTCTAGCTACGCTGCATGGCTGGGGCTTGAGAGGACCGCTTCCACTGTTCATACAGAACTTCCTCTCACTTCACACTTTTCGGGTTAGGGTTGGTACCCACCTCAGCTCCCCACGCACCCAGGAGAATGGAGTCCCACAGGGCTTCGTTCTTAGTGTTCCGCTGTTTCTAATTGCCATAAATGGACTTGCTGCAGCAGTAGGGTCATCGGTGTCCTCCTCACTATATGTCGATGACTTTTGTATGTATTACAGTTCGGCTAGTATTGGTGTTGCTGAAAGGCGACTGCAGGGAGCCATTCAAAGGGCGCATTGCTGGGCTTTAGCCTATGTGTTCCATTTCTCTGCCTCCAAAACTCGGTTTATGCACTTTTGCCGCCGTCGGGCGGTGCACCAGACCCAGAACTGTACTTAGGTGATGACTTTCTGCATGTTGAAGATACGCATCGCTTCTTGGGCATGTTGTTAGATGCCCGGCTCACGTGGGTCCCCCACTTACAACAGCTTCGACAAAAGTGCTGGCAGCACTTAAACATACTGCGCTGCCTCAGCCACACTGCTTGGGGAGCCGCTCGTCCATCTCTCTTACGACTTTTATAAGGCTCTTATCCAGTCCCACCTGGACTATGGGAGCCAGGTGTACGACTCGGCAGCCCCTTCCGCGCTTCGGGTTTTAGACCCCATCTTAAATGCTGGTGTTCGCTTGGCAACGGGAGCCTTTCGTACAAGCCCGGTAATGAGCCTCCTAGTTGAGGCTGGGGTTCCCCCACTGTGTTACCGTCGGCAACAATTGTTGTCCTCGTATGTCTCTCGTGTCCACACCTCAGACCGTCATCCACATCGCAGGCTGCTCTTCCCAACTGCTGCACTCCCATCCCCTCAAAGACGGCCTCGGTCGGTTCTCCCGATTGCAGTCTGGCCCATTCCTTTCTCTCCTCCCTTGAATCCCTTCCCTTCCCTCCTACTTTCCACTGCTCTTCCCATACACCTCCTTGGTGTGTTCCTCGTCCGCAGCTACGGTTGGACTTGTCCTGGGACTTGAAAGCCTCCATTTCCCCAGCGGTTCTTCGTCGCCAGTTCCAGGAACTCCTTGACTCATTCCACAGCGCAGAGGTCATCTGTACCGATGGTTCCCTGGTAGATGGCCATGCTGGGTATGCCTATCTCCGTGGTGACCTTTTTGAGCAGCGGTCTTTGCCAAGTGGGAGTGGTGTCTTCACTGCAGAGCTGGTCGCTATCTCTAGAGGTCTTGAACATCTCCGAGCCTGCCCTGGGGAGTCGTTTGTCATCTGTAGTGACTCCCTGAGTGCTTTGCGAGCGCTCAATCAGTGCTTCAGCAAACTCCATCTGGTGCAGAGTATCCAAGACGCTGTTACCACTCTCAATAGGTCTGGTCGCTCAGTGGTCTTTGTATGGACCCCAGGGCACATCGGCATACCTGGTAATGAATGTGTGGACCAGTTGGCCAAGCAGGCCACCTCCTCAAGCCCTCTTGACGTTGGTCTCGTGGAAACGGACCTTAGGTGGATGCTACACCGGAAGGTGCAAGACGCTTGGGGCTTGGAATGGTCTACACTGAGTGTGCCAAACAAGCTTTGCACAATCAAACCATCCACAGCCACATGGAAAACTGCACTGAGGCCCCATCGTCAAAACTCCATCATGCTATGCCGCCTCCATATCGGGCACACTTGGTTGACTCACGGCTATTTACTTCGCCGTGAGCCACCGTCCGTGTGTCGCTGTGGTGGTGCCTTGACAGTGGTTCATCTCCTGATGGACTGTATTGTTTTAGCCCCATTGCAGCAGTCTTCTAATCTTCCAACTACCCTAACCTTAGTGCTAGGGGATGATGCCTCCATGGCGGAGTCTGTGCTACGTTTTATCCGTGCAGCCGGTTTTTACAATTCTATTTAATGTAGGGTGTTTTCTCCTGACTTTTAACCATATTTTAATGTTTTATGTCTTCTGACTAGCAGACATTCATGTCCATTATTATCTCAGTGACCAGCCAGCCACGGATTCTCATTTCAAATTTTAGCATGATTGACTAAATTGTTTTATTTTTTATATCTGTGCTGTTGATTTCTCTATTTGTGCTGTTTGTGAAATTACATCGGTGACATGTACCCCTCTTGAGTATTCCTACGATTATTGTTTCCAATTAAATGGACAATCTTTGTTAGGAACAGGGGACTGAGGACCCAGTAGTTTGGTCCCCTTTAAACAAAAACAACAACAACAACAACAACAGTGTGACAGCATTGTAGACTGACGCAATGGCACTGGAATGTGCCACATAAACTGGTGGTTGCATGCTTGGTCGCGTCTGTCTGAATGTGTCAGTCGTGCGTGTGTGCGGAAATGACTGTTGGGGTAGCGGCATGGCAGACGCGTCACATGTTGCGGCACATGGCTGCACGTAAACACCATCACAGGACACAGGATTTGAAAATGCAGAGTCACTACGGTGGTAGTTTGAAACAACAACACTTTCACTGTTCACACACAGGAAAGATGTTGCCTCAGAGCGCAACAAAACTGATCGGAACTGGAAGAATAATTTGTAGGAGAACTTAAAATTGCACAATCCGTAAAGTCACTGTGTCCCGACTGGAGAATAAAGTTCGATTGAGGTGGCAGTGTAGCACATTGCTGACTGATTACGTTACCGGCGGTTGAAAGTCCATTTTTCAAATTTTGCAAGTCACATTTGGAAAATTAGAATCACACGGTAGAATGTTCAATTGTTTGTTGGCATTAAATAAAGGCAAAACATCCTGATACACATTGGGCATAGCAAAGTCAGAGTCATTATAATACATGACTGCACTCGTTGGAAGCGGAGTGGTGAAAAAATCTTGCGGCGAGGTCAAAGATGAAGCACTCATTATACCTTGCAGATTAGGCACTTTTGGAACACGTAGATGTTTGAAGTGAAATCCGGGTGAAGTTTGGAATGGTGAAGTCATTGTGGCTGTTGATTGTTAGCCGGTGGCACGTCTTATTTTAGGCAAAAATCGTGCATGAAAGTTGCGAATTTCACTTGTGTGGTCGTATAAATAGAAAAAGAATCACGTTGGGGTCACCAGTATGGATGTCAAGAGGAGTTTGAGCCCCATAAAAACCACATGTATGATCCAGAAATGCACGTTATTGTTGATCGCTGTTAGTTCAGATCCAGAGTAAGATTACATGGGTGACGGAGCTCGGAGAAGCTGGCTCCAAAGATATTGCCCCAAAGATGCACATTAGTATAGATCGATGTTGTTATGCCACCAAAAATGTCTTCACAGTGAGCTGCAAACTATCCTCATTATATTGTTGAATTCCAACCTGGACGTTCCATTGTTAGAAAGGTTTGGCATAACATTTTTTTAATCGTGCAGTATTTCATATCAATGCTAATTTGGAATAATTTTTTGTGTTGAATGTTTATCATTTGCCACATTTCTTGCAGTCTTTCCTTTTCTCTTGGTTTTACTCCACTTTGGATAAAGTACATTTAATATCCTGATTTAGAATTTGATTTGTATTGTGATCTACTTTCAAAGTCTGTATTTACTTTTTTATCGTCATTATTTTAACTAACAAATTTTCGCCTGTGCTCCACATTGACAACAGCTAGTGATTCACTTACTTGAGATACACACTTATCTAAAACTTAAATGAATTACTGGAGAATTTTAATATAGCTATCTAACTTTCTCGTAGCAGCAGTATATTGCACAATTTTTTGATAATTTATAACAATAAAACTGTAACCTTCATACTCAAACCTGGCACAATGTTCTGTACTGGTGATTCATAGAACTTCATGTTACATAAATTCTGAAGACTGTTCTTAAGTTGTACAATATTAAAATGTCAAACATGTATGTGACATAGTAATTTATTTTTGTGCATAAACCTCAACTAAATTGTGTCAAGTGACTTGCACAAATCTCATTGTCTCTTGTAGACGGAAGTATTGACATTCTGATAAACATGTAGGCACTCAGTTAAAACTTTCAAGTTAAAATGATATTATAATGCATCACTGTAATTAGCTCTGAACAGTTAACATAATCTTCACAAAATCAACAGAATATTGTATGAGTTTCTGGACAAACATGACTAATTATTTTTCCAGTGTTTCAGATAGAGTACAACGTGCAACACTTCAGCAGAAGATTTTTTGGGGCATTCTGACTGTTCTATTCCAGAGCTGAAAATTATATTCATTTTCAACAATATGTTTATTAATATAAAGCAACACTAGTTGTAGAAGCCCTTATACCTCATAGTTGTGATAAGTGGGGGAAAATGTTACAATGGCTAGTTTTGCTACACTACAAAATAATGAATCAGGGGAAATAGCATTGTACATCATGTTAGGTAAAATTGAGCTGTGACTCATGCAGGAGGCATTGTTTAAGATAAAAGAAGTCATAAATCCTTGTCGACAATCTCTTGTATAAATTAAGTTCAATTTTTGAATGTCCGCATTATTGTTATGCCACAATAGTGCAGTAACAAATATGTGTGAAAAAGCCTTGCAGGGGTCTTCCTGTTCAATTTCTATTTGAGCTAGAAACATTAGCCAAAATGTCTTTGGTTTAGCTTGGAACAGCACTCATTTATACAAAAACTAGAACACCAGTCTTACTATAACTATGTTACAGTATATAAGAAACATTTCAGTGATGAATTATAGTTTGCACAAGATGAAACTGTGCAGACTAATAAATTTTATAAAATATGTCAACTGGGCTTAAATTAATGCTCTCAAATGGCATCGTTTATATGCCTTTCCCCATCCACAACAGTTTTGTAGTGCATGGTTACTTCTACACTTCAAACTTGTATGAATTACTTACAGTATTGCATGAAGGTAGATAAATGGATAAAATCAAAACAAAATTGTATTCACCACCTGTTCTGTCAGTTATTGACACTTGACAGAATATTTTATTTATTTGTAATGTAACACACGAGATAAATATGTAATATTTTGCAAATGTATTGTTTTACTAACCAGTTCTCGGCCGTTATGCCATCATCACGTTAACACTACAGAGATATAACAAAACCAAATTATTAACCTACAATTATTACCTCTCTCTTCATCATACAATGCTTTAAAGTCAAGATAAATTTAGTGTTTCCTCAGACACATTGGCCCCCCAGGGGGCCCACAGTTCTTTTGTGGGTACGTGTGTGGCGCGCACGGGGTCCCGAGCCGGAGCAGTCTTTCTTCTGCCCCAGGCTGCTTCACCTTCCCTCCCAGTTTATGCCTTCGCCCGGAGACGGGCATATTTCGTGAGCTACAGTGGTTCTTATTGTCGTTTTTCTTCTTTCGTTCCTTCCTTTCTTACCCTTCGTTTCTGTCTTTCTCTCCTTGTACTCTCCTAGCCTTCTTCTTCTCCTCATTCGTCTCCGCCTCGGCGTTTGAGACACTTCTTTCCTTCTTTCACTTCTCTTCCTCTATTCTTCTTCTTTCCTCCCTGTGCATGTCTGAAGGCCGACCCACGCATTATCATGCGTAGCAGGTGACGGGGTAACGCGTAATTCCCCGCCCCAGGTAGACAAGTAGGGCACGTATGTACCCCCTGGTAAAGGCCAGGCCCAGGGAGGGGTGATTACCCGAGCTGGTACCTTCCGAACGTGCCGATTGGTCCCTCCGTCAGTTCTCGGGAGGTGTGACCTGAGGTGTGAACAATCACCTAAGGCGGGTAAGCCCTCGGAGAGGGCCCCCACTAGCAAGGAGCGCGCCATCAGAGACGCCGGTAATCACGGGGGACACTTCCGCGATGACTTCCTTCTCTTCTTTAGTGACGTTGACCCAAAAACGTAAGTTAGACTCGCCTCAGCAAAAAAAGACTCTGCCTAATGTACCTAAATTTCTTGTCGTCTCTCGCACCGACGGAAAGGATTTCAATTCTGTCAATCCTTTCGTTATACAGAAAGGTGTAGATGCAATTGCTGGCCCTGTTAAAACCTGTTCACGTCAGCGCAATGGCACATTGTTGCTAGAAGTGGAAAGTGCCTTCCAAGCTCAGAAACTACTCCGGACTACACTGTTACACACGTTTCCTGTCAAGGTGGAAGCACATCGCACACTCAACTCGTCACGAGGGGTAGTCTTCACGAGATCCCTTGACGGGTTGTCTGATGAAGACATCCAATCGTATATGTCCGACCAGGGTGTGACAGCCGTCCATAGGGTCATGAAAAAGGTCGATAACCAACTGACACCGACTCGTACTGTGTTTTTGATGTTCGACAGAGTTGACCTCCCGTCGAAGGTCAAAGCAGGGTATGAAGTCATCTCCGTCCGCCCTTATGTACCTAACCCAACGCGCTGTTTTCAGTGCCACAGCTACAACCATACCCGTGAACATTGCCCAAATGCAGCAAAGTGTGTCACTTGTGGTAGGGACGCCCATGAGGGGGATTGCCCACCTCCGTCCCCTCACTGCCTGAACTGCAACGGTGACCATGCGGCTTCCTCTCGCGACTGCCCTGTGTACAAGGATGAGAAGGTGATCCAGCAAATTCGGGTTACGGAGAAGGTATCGACATCTGCCGCTCGAAAGTTGTTGGCGAGTCGAAAGTCCACATTCCTCCCAGCGGGTACATACAGTAAGGTCGTCACCTCAACTCGACCTACCAAGGATTCCAGTACCCAGACTTGTGACTTCACTTTCGCTGATACAGTTGTGCGATCCGCCAGCCCGAAGATTGCCCGTTCCACGTCCCCGCTTCCTCCTGCTGCTTCTAAGGTACAGTCTTCGTCAACCTCTAGTAAACCGCGGGCACCTAAACAAGATGCCCGGACCTTGAAAAAGGAACCCGTCCGTGAGGATTTTCTGCGTTCTCAGGCTTCCCAACCGTCAACTGCCTCTTCCCGCCGTCACTCTTCCAGAAGAGCTGACAAGAAAAAGAGTTCCTCTCCTTCCCCGCCGAGGCGTGACCCATCCGTCACGCCGTCCAACAGTTGCCGGCCTCGGCCGTCTTCTGTTTCACCGGGTTGCTCCGTCTGCCGGGCACCCGGCCCTCTACCGGCGGTGGAAACTGCCCCTCCTGATCAACTCAGGGAGGTGGCAGGCGCGTCGGTCGAACCTATGGACCACGACCCTTTGCCCCTGGACAGCGATAGCAGTGCTCCCTCGAAATCCGGTCCTCAGCGGCCGTTGAGGTGACCCCGCTTGCTAGTTGGTTTTTATCCTTATTTCTTCTCTCATTTTTTTATCATGGCACACCTTCAATGGAATATTCGCGGCGTTCGTTCTAATCGGGAGGAGTTAAAACTACTCCTTCGATTGCACTGCCTGCTTCTAGTCTGCCTCCAGGAAACTAAGTTGCGTCCACGTGATCGTGCAGACTTTCCACACTACACCTCTGCGCGGTTCGACCTGCCACCCGTGGAAGGTGTCCCAGCCCATGGAGGGGTTCTGATGCTCCTTCGAGACGATGTCTATTTCCATCCCATTTCCTTGCACACTCACCTACAGGCAGTTGCCGTCCGCATCACTTTATCCACATTTACCTTCTCCCTCTGTAATATCTATTCGCCATCGTCATCTGCCCTTACTAGGGCGGATGTGCTACACCTTGTTGACCAGCTCCCTTCACCTTTCGTGTTGGTAGGCGACTTTAATGCCCACCACCCCCTATGGGGCTCTCCGGCACCTTGTCCGAAGGGCTCCCTTTTGGTGGACCTTCTCCAACACCTCGATCTTGTCTGCCTCAACACCGGTGCACCGACCTTCCTTTCAGACACAACACACACTTACTCCCATATAGACCTCGCAATATGCACTCCTCAGCTTGCCGGTCAGTTTGAGTGGTATGCACTTTCTGACACGTACTCAAGTGACCATTTCCCTTGTATCATCCACTTCCTGCATCATTCCCCGTCTCCTCGTCCCACCAGTTGGAACATTTCCAAAGCCAACTGGGGGCTTTATTCTTCCGTGGCTGTTTTTCACGATCAGAATTTTCCCAACTGTGACAGTCAGGTCGACTACCTCACAGAGGTTATTCTCACCGCTGCTGAACGTTCCATACCTCGTACATCCTCTTCCCCACGTCGTGTCCAGGTCCCTTGGTGGACTGCAGCCTGCCGCGACGCGCTTAGAGTCCGGCGCCGTGCTTTACGCACCTTCCGCCGCCACCCAACTTTGGAGAATTGCATCAATTACAAACGTATGAGAGCGCAGTGCCGTTGTATCATAAACGACAGCAAGAAAGCTTGCTGGACTGCTTTTACTAGTTCTTTTAACCGTTTTACTCCCTCCACGGTTGTCTGGGGTGGCCTACGCCGTTTGTCCGGCATCAAGGTCCACTCCCCGATTCCTGGCCTGACCGTGGAGAACGCAGTCCTCGTGGACCCCGCTGTTGTTTCAAACGCATTGGGTCGTTTCTTTGCGGAGGTTTTGAGCTCTGCCCATTACCACCCTGCCTTTCTCCCTCGCAAACAGGTAGAGGAGGCACGGCCGCCTTCTTTCCGCTCTTTTAATCATGAAAATTATAACGTCGCCTTCACCATGCAGGAGCTAGACCGTGCTCTCGCCCTGTCCCGGTCTTCTGCTCCCGGGCCCGATTCCATTCATATTGAGATGCTGAAGAACCTCTCTCCTGCGGGCAAGTGCTTTCTTCTTAGTACCTACAATCGCATATCGACTGAAGGTCATGTTCCCACAAGTTGGCGTGAAGCCATTGTTGTCCCCATCCCCAAACCAGGGAAGGACAAACACCTTCCTTCCAGTTATCGCCCCATTTCTCTGACGAGCTGCGTCTGTAAGGTGATGGAACGCATGGTTAATGCTCGGTTGGTCTGGCTCCTCGAATCTCGCCGCCTCCTGACTAATATCCAATGCGGTTTTTGTCGACACCGCTCTGCTGCTGATCACCTCGTTACGTTGTCGACCTTCATTATGAACAACTTTCTAAAGAAGCGTCAAACGGTAGCAGTGTTCTTCGACTTGGAGAAGGCATACGATACCTGTTGGAGAGCGGGCATTCTCCGCACATTGCACACATGGGGCCTTCGGGGCCGCCTTCCTCTTTTCATCCAAGCGTTTTTGGCAGATCGCAAGTTCCGGGTACGGGTGGGCTCTGTTTTGTCTGATACCTATTGCCAGGAGAATGGGGTACCACAGGGCTCCGTCTTGAGTGTGACGCTCTTTGCCATTGCAATCAATTCGATCGTAGATTGCCTTTCAGCCGACGTCTCCAGATCTCTTTTTGTTGACGATTTCGCAATTTATTGTAGCGCCCAGCGGACATGTCTCTTGGAGCGTTCTCTCCAACGCTGTCTTGACCGTCTATATTCCTGGAGCATCGCAAACGTCTTCCAATTCTCCACTGAGAAAACTGTGTGTATCAATTTCTGGAGATACAAGGAATTTCTTCCACCTTCTCTACATCTCGGCCCTGTTGCTCTCCCTTTCATGGAGACTACGAAATTCTTGGGACTCATGTTGGATCGAAAACTTTGCTGGTCCACACACGTGTCGTACCTGGCTGCCCGTTGTGCCCGATCCCTTAACGTTCTTCGTGTCCTCAGTGGCACGTCATGGGGAGCGGATCGTACCGTCCTGCTTCACCTTTACCAGGCCATTGTTCAGTCGAAGCTCGACTACGGAAGCCTTGTATACTCTTCAGCACGGCCGTCGATTCTCCGCCGTCTCAACTCTATCCACCATCGGGGATTATGTCTGGTGACCGGTGCATTTTATACCAGCCCTGTTGAAAGTCTGTATGCCGAGGCTGCTGTATTACCCTTGACCACTCGACGTGACATACTCTTGTGTCGGTACGCATGCCGCCTACGGTCGATGCCCAACCATCCATCTTACAGATTATTTTTTGACGACTCACTCGATCGCCAATATCAGTTGTCTGCGATTGCCTTGCTTCCACCTGGAGTTCGGTTTCGCCGCCTGCTACAGCGGCTCGATTTTACCCTTCCTTCCACCGTTCGGTTGAGCGAAAGCCCATTGCCACCGTGGCATCAGGCCCAGGTTCACACACACCTTGAACTTAGTTCGCTCCCCAAGGAGAGCACTCCGGATTTGGTATACCGCTCGAGGCTTGTCGAACTCTGTTCGCGGTTCGATAATGCCGTATTTATTTACACTGATGGTTCCAAGAGCACTGCCGGTGTCGGATCTGCCTTCGTCATCGGGGACAACCGTTTCCAATACAAGCTCCCTGACCGGTGCTCGAACTTCACGGCTGAGCTTTTCGCCCTCCACCAGGCCGTTTTGTATACCTGCCGCCACCGCCAACCTTTCTATGCCATATGTTCTGACTCCCTTAGTGCCCTGCAGAGTCTTAAGGACCCTTTCTCGAACCATCCTCTCGTGTATCGGATCCAACGCTCCCTCCAGTTGCTGGCAGATGACAGCTGTCACGTTTCTTTCCTGTGGGTTCCTGGCCATGTGGGTGTGCCCGGGAATGAGGCCGCCGACATAGCAGCCAAGGCAGCAGCTCTTTTGCCTCGCATGGCTATCTTTTGCGTCCCATCGGACGATGTTCAACGGGCTCTTCGCCGGAGTATCGTGTCGCAATGGCACAGTGTGTGGCTTTTACTGTACAACAATAAATTGCGAACTGTCAAACCGATCCCGACCGCTTGGAGGACCTCCTCACGCCCCTCTCGGCGGGAGGAGCTCATCCTGGCCCGGTTGCGGATCGGTCACTGCCGTTTCAGCCACCGTCACTTGCTATCCGCCGAACCTGCACCGCTATGCTCCTGCGGTGAACTGCTGACAGTGCGACATGTTTTATTGACTTGTGTTAATTTTAATCATCTCCGTGTAGCCCTTCACTTTCCGTCTACTCTGGAGGAAATTTTAGCTGATGACACACGAGCAGCTGCTCGAGTTTTGCGTTTTATCAACTTGACCAACCTATCCAAGGATATTTAACCCTTTTAATTGTCTTTTATCTTTCGTTTTTAGCCTCTTGTTGATGTTCTGACAGTCACCATTTTTTTGAGATCATAGTGAATCTATGTTCTTGGCTGGGCGCTAATGACCATAGAAGTTGTGCGCCCTAAAACCACAAAAAAAAAAAAAAAAAATCAGGCACATTGGCTGTCCAAAAATATTGGAGTGAAACGTTTATATGATTATGTTAGGTGATTAACACTTTGTTGTTTACTTTATGATGTCATCAAGTTTTTAATTACAGTAAAGATGGCAAGCATTTAATTTCATGGAGAAATTTTGAAGAAATCTTATTCCCAAACCCTGTCAACTATGAGAGCTACTTACCTATTGTAGAATAAAAGTTGGTAACCAGAATGTAAAATTCTGCTGATAATGTTATTAAAGCTGATGGGTTTTTACCATATAGAATTCTTCCTCCCCCTCCTCATAATGGTCCACATTGTGCACAAACTACTACCTTGCATTTTTCTCATTGAAACTAATGAATGAGTCATATTTGTGTAAATGTGTGTGTGAAATAGGAAAAAAGGTGGAATCCAAAGAGGATTGGGGGTGGGGGTGTTTGTGTACTTTGACGTAAATCACAACTCAAAATTATTTTGATGTGTAGCAAAAGAAATTTACATTAACTTTGTTCTCTTTCCGAATACAATAAATTATGTGATAGCCTTGTAAAAAGATGTGATTATTTCTTGTATGTATATATTTTATTTATTGGAACAGAACACTGAAACAGAATTTTTTTTTACTAGAATCATCGGTTTATATACAACATTCGTATTACTAGCTGGTAGAATGATTCGCAGCCGCGTCGCTGGAATGTCCTATACAATAATGTTTGTTGAACTTCCTAATGTGGATCGTGTTCTACAGGTAAATTATAGTCTTATCATTGGTTTGGAGTACTGTTATTTATTAATGTGTATGTTTACATTGTCAGAATCATCGGTCTGTACACCACTTTGGTGTTGGTTGCAAGTAGCTTGTTGAGGAATCACTTCACTGGACTTTGCTTCAAGATAATGTTTGATGACATGCCTAATGTGGATAGGATTCTTCAGGTAAGAGGAGTTCCCTGAATTGCTGAGGTAGCAGCTTCAGTGGATGCTCCAGTTAGCTGGCTGAATGGTGTGCTTGGAGGAATGCCAGTTACCATCTATAACTGCTTCATTTTTATGTCCATGTTACACATGTCTGACTTAGACTTACAGCAGGAAGAAGCTGGAGTTTTAGTTTACTGTGCTAAGTGCTTGATGAGACTATAGTAACTGATAAATGTACAAATATTTCCGAAAGACTTAGAGGCATTTGACTTTATTTACTATCATGTTTCACTGCTAAATTGTATAAACACATCACGGCAAAATCAGTATCTGTAAATACATCCAGGGAAATGTACTTTTTTAATAGTTCCAGTGTAGTTTGGTTCTTTTATTTGAGTAAAATTCTGATGATGTCATGTTTAATTTTGTACATAATATAAAATTTTCTCATGTACATAATCATCAGTTATTTTTGTTTTGCTCTTTACTTTTTTTTCATTACCAAGGTTTTGGACAAGCACTTGCATAGGCACATTCTTCATCTGTGCAGTCATCTTTATGTTTCATAGAAAAAGCATCTGCACAAATTTTTTGTTTTATTTTTATCAAGGTACAATCAGTTTCGAACTGAAAACTAAAGTGTAAAATCAAAAATATTTTATTTTCAATATTTAGCTACTCCTTGCACATAATTCCGTTCGAACCCCTGTTATAGAAAGCAGACACTGTTCTTTCAGCCAACTTGCTGCACTGGTCTGTAGTTCATTTTCTGTGCCAAAATGCTGTCCTCCTTGCAAGCATTTTATGTGAGTAAAGGCATAAATATCAGAGGGAGCTAAGACAGGCTGTGATCAAACATGTCCCATTGAAACACCGCTGGAGCATCTTTCTTGCAGCTGCATTGTGTAGCTGTGAAGAAGATGCTTGAAGACAGTGTTCCTCTTTTTTTTTTAATTATTATTATTATTATTATTATTATTATTATTATTGCCTTTTGTAGATGAGGCTGCAGTGATCATCATTTCACGTTCCATCAATGCCACTATCAAAATTCTGTTTAGGTTATAGAACATGGTAGCCATATACTTTCTGATGGAGAAGGTACACTTGTACAATTTTTATTTATTCAGGTGTTTGGATTGCTATTTTACTTATTCAGTTTTGAAATGGATCCATGTTTCATCCTATGTCACAATTAGGTTCCTAAAAATCTTCTCCTCCATCATGTTAGCACCATAGAAAATCTCAAGGACCCCTCTGTCACAAAGCTTGTGGTACTGAAGTAATTCACTAATTAATGAAATGAATTGCGCAACCCACAAATTATGAATGACAATTTCCTCAAATTGTATGAACCATTTGCTGAATAAGGTTGTCATTGTGTTTACTTTCTAACCCGAATGACTGTGTCATGAATGTTTTGGTCATATTTCTAAGTTCAACCACTTTTTGCTATCACCCATGAAAGTTTCATAATACACATTCTCATTCATCAATTCATCAGTTGCATTGTAACCATTAGCATGAAGAAATTTAATTACAACATGAACTTCACTTCTCATTCATCAATTCATTTTGGTTGCATTGCAGCCTTTAGCATGTGGAAATTCAATTAACAACATGAATTTCACACTTAGCATTGGTGGACGATTCTATAGCTCTACTTGTATTTATATGCCCACTGTTTGCCCAGAACTGATATGTTGATGCAATATGACAAAGGGGCATACTAGAGACATTAAAGATATGTGTATTTAGATTTTTCACTGTAGTTTTAATTTCATAATCAATCAAACCTTGGAAAAAAGCCCTCATATGTATATATTTCAAGAGGCATTTGCATGTCATCAATTCTAAAGTATCTCATCAGGAGTCTGACAAATGGCTTTTTGCAGTGTCCTTCACTTTTTTATGGATGTTAATATTTGTGTGTCAGCTTCCTCCAGCATTTAATTTTCTTTAAGTTTTCTAATTTGAAGCACAGGTATTGACTGCTGTATGTTGTAAAGCACTCTTTTTTTTTACCATTGAGTTATAAGTTGTATTACCAGTGTACATATTGTTACATATTTCTTATATAATTTGATTTACAATTTGCAAGAAATAAAAATACAGAAAATATTAATCAATGAATTATATTTCAGCTATGTCTCGACATATACCTTGTAAGAGAGAGTGGTGAACTTGCCTTGGAAGAAGATTTGTTTGCCAAGCTTGTCTTCCTCTACCGGTCACCAGAAACACTTATCAAATGGACTAGGCCAAGAGAGGAAGGGGAACTCGAAGGTGATGAAGCTGGAGATATTCGAGTTGCGGCTATGCAGGCTGGGCAATAATCATAGTTTAGTGGTTATTAATTTTGAGAGAAGATGCAAAGTGTTTCATGTGCTTAAATTATGAAACATTTTGATTTCGCTTTGAGAAAAAAGTGGATTGTGGACAACATTAACTGTTTCAGAAAAATCAAGAGGTTTTATGTGAAACATGGTTGACATTAATCCACAAGATGTAGTTATGCTGTTTTAAGCATCTGTATCATATTGCCAAAAAGGGATCCACACTCTATAAATAATCCATTGAAAATAAAAACGTTTGCAATATATCTTCCTCCGTGATACTGAAGAGCATTCTGATACTGTGGCATGTGTTGCATGCAGAGCTGACATATTACAGATACTATTTTATTTACAATGCCTAACATGAACATGATGCTCTATTTATATATTCTTTATATGTAATATAATACTGTTGGGTAGTGCTTTTTAACATAATTATGAATGTTACACATAATTACGTGAATTTTTTATATACTTTTATATGTTAGTGTGAACATAACCATGTAATTGTTTGAATGATATACACTATTTTGTGGAACTTAAAATGTTACTTTATAATACAATCCTGTTTGTATGAAAGATTTGTAATGATGACATTTATATTGGTTGTTTTGTACAGTGCAGTGAAAATGATTAGAAAGTGTAATTATATTTCATGCAGTGTCTTGTATACAAAACTGAATTTTGTAAGGCTATGTTTCAATTAATAATATTTATTTTTAATTATTGGCTTGCAAGAGACTTCTACACACCCAAAAGAGTTGTGCATAATGTGCTGCTATTACGCTTATCAATAAAAAAAGCTTTTTATATACTTGAATAATCAGTTATTTTATGATCATTTATCAGTATGTATGGAAAAAAATGTCACATCGAGACATTTTATTGATATACAAATTATTATTTGTGAATAATCGTAATTTTCTTGAAAACTTAAATGTTGGAGGGACAAAAGTCTTATTACAGGCATGTTTCCAGTTATTGACCAATGATTTTATTTAGTTGACTTTTAATGTCTTTCCTTTTCATCCCATCTGGTAATTATCCCATGATTATGGCTGAATGTTGAACTCTGCCAAATTTTTAAGCCTCACTAGTTTGTTTCCTTCATCTCTCTTCCTTTCTTGTCAACCCTTCTGCTAGAAAAAAGAGAGACTTATTCAATTTTATTTTGCCCTGCCACTGTTTGAATAACTTGATAGATTAAAAAAAATTAAAAAAATCTATTCTCTATTTCCAAAGAAATGGTAATTGGCTTTGTTTTTGTAGCTGTTAAAAACACAGTTGTGACTGTAGCCAACTACGAAGAAAAATCAACCTTTAGTGCATAGTAATACAAAATTGCTATCTCTGTGTCGCCTTAACCCCCTCCCCCCTTATCTTTCCCTCTCCCCATTTATGAACTTAGTGGTATGCTTGGTGAAAACTTGTGTTCTATACTACCTTATTTATGAGCCACTGTAAATTTAAAAAAAATCAGCTTGAAGGACTATCAATGTGATGTCACTACAACAGACCCTTTAGGGGATCAGCATTAATTTGCTGAGTATGGGCTTGGCGAACCTGGGGTCCTGAGCCATGGGCTGTGTCGCGCCAACAGTCCACTACAACGTAATCTCTGTGTGTGCTTAAAGGACCATCGTTCGGCGCGACGATGGAATGTTGTACGTTTCAGAGCCCGGGGATCTTGGCTTAAGCACCCGGGTCACGAGGATGGTACAAACACCTCTATAAAAAGAAACCTCAAAGTGTGCTACGTGCCGAGAAGATGCATGGCTGTTGAGGTTGAACAGTCGCTAGCGAGCAACCTCTGAGGAACCTGCCGCACCTCAGTTGTATAAAGGCGGTATTACACGACGACCCGCCGCGATAGGTATAGGTCTAGCGCGACAGCCGTCTAGCGGCGAAACACGTGGAACTACCGCGGAACCATGATTATTAGCAGACACTTTATCCGCGCGCCGGAATAGAGACCAGTTCTAAACTCCCGTGAATCCGCGCATGCGCACTAGGCAGTTTTAACGTGCGCATGCGCAGAAGCGAATATTGCAGGAAGCTTTCTGCTTGTTATTTGTGTATGACATTCGTAGTCAGGACTGATTTGTGATTTCAGACTTCGGTGTTGCGGTTTTTGCCCGTTTTTTTCAGTTAGTAGATTTTCAGAAATGCAGTAATTAAAATAAAAACATGTATTTTTCAACAGACCTTTATACTAGGTGTTTATGAAAAGGCGTTTTTACATTGGTTTCTTCACCCTTATAGAAATGAAATGGAACAGAGTGCTGTTGAGTCATTCAGGCGAACAGGGACGAAGTTTGTTTGTATAACCCACACAATCCCTTTATCATAAGTTATGTCAGCAATCTTTTACTCCTCAATGATATACATACAACTTTACAAACAGCAGCTCTTAAAAACTGGTCACGCCCTTCCTCACGAAGATCCAAATTTGTTGCGGATTTCCGGGACTCACTTCTTTTATTAGCTGTGAGTGTATTCGTCTGCGTTCTTTCTTTCCGGCCACAGTCTGGTTTTCATCGTTGTTGTGCCGTAATCTTAAGATTTATTGTCACTGCTCCAAAAAATGTGTCTTACGTATACATGTAAATTTAGACTGACACGTACATTTACAACCTAGTGTCATAATATAAAGCTGTCGCGTGGTCTGAGGCTCCATGTCACGAATTTCGCGGCCGCTCCTGCCGAAGTTAAGAGTCCTCCTTCAGCCATTTGTGTGCATGTTGTCATTGGCATAAGTTAATTTAAGTAGTGTGTAAGTCTAGGGACCGATAACCTAAGTAATTTGGCCCTTAGCTACACAAACTTTAACTTTAATATAAAACAAAAGTGTTGAGTCCGTAATTCAAAGCAGTAGTAACTCGATTCTGTGCTAACTACATAAGAGAAAAAGAAATACTTAATAAAAAAATGACAACTTCACATTAAAACAGGAACCAAAAGCTCACAGAAATAATTTAAATGAATGACGTTCCAGGAAATCACAGCTTCCCTAGGGTTCTTGTATGGTATGAATTAACGATTAGATGAGCTCTGTTTTCTTCGCGTTTCATGTGTGTTATTGCCGTCTACAGCGCATGCGCGGATTCGCGTGGGAGGAATATCCGCCGTGCATCGTGTAATAGGTTTACGCGAAGCAGTACGTAGTTCCAGATAGTCACACTTGTGGCGCTGATGCATAGGCATACGCGTCAGGTGTATCATGTAATAGGGCCTTTAGAACTGGTCTCTATTCCGGCGCGCGGATAAAGTGTCTGCTAAAAATCATGGTTCCACGGTAGTTCCACGTGTTTCGCCGCTAGATGTCTGTCGCGCTAGACCTATACCTTTCGCGATGGATCGTCGTGTAATACCGCCTTAAGGCTTACACAGGCAAGTGGGGCTTTGCCTGGGTGGACCTTTAGGTCTCTAGCTGTTGGTGGATGTACAAACACCGTCTCCAAGTGTGGAAGAGTTTCCTTTAATGAAGCATCATATGACCCCGCATCACTTCCATCTCTTGCTATGCCATGGGAAGAACACCGGGCTCGTCATCAAGGTGAGGCGTACGCCCTCCCTCAATACCTAGTGTGCAGTCGAATGGCTGGCGAATCGTTTACGACAACGAAACCTTTGTTTTTTTGTCTAGAATCTTGAAGATAAGTTTGGCAAGGTAGATGGAATGTTGGAAGATGAAGTCCAGGTCTGTTCTGATAACGACGTCATTCTCAGCCCAGACATGGGCTCTGCTTGCCTGTGACAAGCTGGGTGACATTCCCATTACCATCAACCCCCACTAAAGCCTGAATATGGTCCAGGGTGTTATCTTTCATAGAGACCTATTACTACTGTCTGATGAAGAACTTAGAGAGACGAGGAGTGCAGTTTATTCGGTGTGTATACAGGAGTCCAAACGACAAGGGTCGCCACTGGTGCCTTCATCTTGCCTTTTGAAGGTGATTCATTGCCCGAGAAAGTCAAGGTGGTGATCTACCGGTGTGACGTCAACCCCTACGTTCCTCCCCCTACGCGCTGCTTTAAGTGCTGGAGGTTTGGCCATATGTCATCCCGCTGTGAGGCCAACCCCACCTGTCGGGAGTGTGGACGTGCGTCTCATCCAGGTGCGCAATGTACCCCTCCCCCGGTCTGTGTAAACTGCGGCCAGCACCACTCTCCCTGCTCTTGAACCTGGCCAGTTCTCCACAAAGAATGCAAAATAATTTTGTACAAGACCCTGGACAGACTGCCATATTCAGAGGCTAAGAAGAAATTTGAAAAGATCCACCCAGTTAGTATGAAATCAACATATGCCACTGCTGCATCTATGTTAACGCCAACTCCTGTTACATCTACCGTGCTGGGCCTTCAGGCCCAACTGTTAACACCTGCCCCCTTGGTGTCTGGGGACGCCTCTTCTTCTGATGCAATGGACGTTGAGGCTCCGCCTCTGCCATCAGTGACAGTAAAAGGTCCTGCGGATACCACTGCACCTTCACAATCAGTATGTCCCTGCGACCAGGAACAACTATGATCATGCAGTGGAACTGTGGCAGTTTTTTCGCCATTTGTCCGAGTTGCAGCGATTATTGTGCCGCTTTCCCACGTTTTGTGTAGCTCTACAGGAAACCTGTTTTCCTGCACAGAGGACCTCTGCCCTACGTGGCTATCGTGGATGTTACAAAAATTGCAGTGTCTATGACAGGGTATCTGCTGGAGTTTGTGTGTGTATGTCCTCGTCACCGTCCCCAGTGCAGCTATGCCTCTCAACACGACCCTGAAGGCAGTGGCAGTTTGCATCCAGGCAATACAGGAATTAACCATTTGTTCCATTTCCTTCCCCTGGATGTTGCTGTGTCCCCTGCTGACATCACTGCGTTGGTCGCCCAGTTACCCCAACCGTTTGTCCTCTTGGGTGACTTTAATGCCCATCATCCCTTGTGGGGTGGAACTGAGATCACAGGCCGTGGCAGAGATGTTGAGAATCTTTTAACACAGCTTGACATATGTCTTCTGAACAGTGGGGCCCCTATGCACTTCAGCGTAGCGTGTGGCACTTTCTACGCTATCGACCTGTCTCTCTGTAGCCCTAGCCTACTCCAACATCTATCTTGGGTGGTCCACGACGACCTATGTGAGAGTGACCATTTTCCCATCCTTTTGTCTCGTCCACAGTTTCACCCTGCAGACTGACTATCCAGTTGTCTCTCCATAGGGCTGACTGGCAGAGCTACATGGTAACTGCTATGGTTACTACTCTGCTACCGTGTGACAATGACATGGTGGTTTAACAGATAACTGAGGACATTTTTTCTGCCGCCGAGGCCACTGTAGCAACTACCACAGGCTCACTTCGATGCAAATCTGTTTCTTGGTGTACGAGGGATATCACGGAAGCTATCCGGGAGCATCAGAGGGCACTCCAGCGCACCGGCGTCACCCCACTGTGGAACATCTGGTAGCTTTTAAGCGTCACTGGGCCCGAGCCTGGTAGCTTTTAATCATATCTGGGTCTGAGCCCTGTGACTGATCTGACAGAGTAAACAGGCTAGTTGGGAGCAATATGTAGCCTCCAAACGTTCTTGCACCACAATTCATAAAAATTGTGGTCCCAGGTATGGCACCTTTTTGGGTACTACCCGCCAAGTGGAATCCCGTCACTCATGATTTGAGATGCTCTCTGTACTGACCTAACAGTTATTGCTGAGCACATGGCAGAGCATTATGCATGTTGCTCTGCAACTGAAACTTACAGTGCAGATTTCTGCATCTTAAAAGATAGATCTGAGCAGAAGCATTTATCGTTCTGCACACGCCATCATGAACTTTTTCACCAGGTGAAAACATCTCGATGCAGTCCTTTTTGATCTGCGAATGGCGTATGATACTACCTGGCACCACCATATTCTGGCTACACTGCACGGTTGGGGCCTGAGGGGCTCACTTCCAATTTTCATACAGAACTTTTTATCATCCCGCTCTTTTCAGGTTCGTGTAGGCACCTCTCTCAGTTCTCTTCATATCCAGAAGAATGGTGTCCCAGAGGGCTTTGTTCTCAGTGTCCCCCTCTTCCTGATTGCAATCAAGTCTCGCAACAGCAGTTGGGCCATCAGATTCCTCTTCTCTATTTGCGGATGATTTTTGCATCTACTTTAGCTCCGCCACTATTGGTGTCGCTGAAAAACGGCTGCAGGGAGCCATTAGAAAGGCACAGTCATGGGCCTCTGACCATGGTTTCCACTTTTCGGGCTCTAAGACCCGAGTAATGCACTTTTGTCACCGTCGGGCACTTCACCCTGATCTAGAGTTGTACCTGGGTAACAACCTCCTTCGTGTTGCAGAAACACACCGCTTCCTTGGTATGGTCTTTGATGCCCAGCTGACTTGGCAGTCACACCTTCGTCAGCTGTGACAGAAATGCTGGAAATATCTTAACATCCTTCACTGTCTCAGCCATACTGCTTGGGGGGAAGGGGGGGGGGGCGTCCCGCCCAACACTCCTGTAGCTCTACAAGGCCCTAATACAATCGCGCCTGGACTACGGGAGTATAGTGTATGACTCTGCAGCACCTTCAGTGCTACAGGTCTTGGAACAAGTCCAACATAGTGGTGTCCATTTGGCGAAAGGGGCCTTTTGCACCAGTCCAGTGACTAGTCTGCTAGCCAAAGCAGGGGTTCCACACTTGCGGTTCCGCCGGCAGTGTTTACTCACTTCATATGCTGCGCATGTACATCCCTTACCCCAACATCCAAATTACAGGCTTCTCTTTCCAGATGTTGCCCATCCTTTCCCATTATGGCAGCCAAGGTCGGGTTTACTGATCACGGTCCACGGTGAGCACGATGAACGGCATTCATTACCCAGTGGGAGTAGTATCTTTACTGCGGAGCTGATCGGTATTCATTAGGCACTTGAGCACCTTTGAGCCTGTCCCGGCGAGTCGAATGTCATCTGTAGTGACTTCCTGAGCGGCTGGCAAGCCCTGGACAAGTGCGTTCCGAAACACCCCTTGGTGCGGTAAATCCAGGAATCTGTTTCACTTCTTGTTCAGTCTGGCCGCTCTGTGGTCTTCATTTGGACCCTGGGACACATTGGAATTTCGGGGAACGAATGCGTGGATTGGCTGACTAAGCAGGAAATTACGTCAAGCCGCTTAAAAATTGGTCTTCAGGACAAGGACCTCCAATTACAGTTACACAAGAAGATACATAGGGATATGGGTTTTAAGGAAGTGGAAAAGGAGTCATTCCAATCCCAGGAGTGGAAGGATTTACCTTAGGGGGAAAAAAGGAAGGTAAACAAATACACACACACTAGCACATATCCAAACGCAAACACACCTAGACAGACATTGTAAAGGTAAGTGTTAGTGCTGCGGTGGATTAGCCCTGTGCACTGTGCTGCAGTGCGTGCTGCTGTTCGCCGGTGAGGGTTCGAGTTCCCCCCCCCCCTCAGGCATGGGTGTTTGTGTTGCCCTTAGGTTAGTTTACCTTCATTTAAGTAGTTTGTAAGTTACAGACTAATAACAATCAGTTGAGTCTGATAGATTTACAAAAATTTGAACATTTAGATTTGTAAGTGTTAGTGTAATGAATATGAATTAATGTCTGCTGTGTTGAAATATGTATTAGAGCAATTGGCAGCAATGTAAACATTGAATTGGCTGTCCAGTGGCAGATGGCCAGAGATCACATGAATGCCATTGACATCACACAAGATATGTGCAATGCTGTAACTGGCCATTAGAAGAACTTAACCGTCAGCTATGTAATAATAATTAATTATTGTAAAGGGGAAAAGAATGTAGTCTTTTTGTTCACATTGAGGGTCCAGATTGGCAAGAGCAGTGGTTAGAGAATATGTTGATGGTGTAGTAATTTAGAGCTAGCTGATCGTGTCTTGGAGAGAGAAAATTACGATCATGAAAGGCTATGAATTTGTTTAAGACACATCAAATGCATGACGTCGACTGCTGGTAAAGGTAAAATACTTTTGTATTTGTACTAGTAAAAGTATCAATAACTTCTGTCAGGCATGAGTAGAAGTTCTATGTGATGAGTAGGCAGCTAACCAAACTAATTCTGAATACTAGACGATGAAGAGCTAGTGACTATTGTGAGGAAGAAAGTTTAACAAAGGGCTCTAGAGACTGCTTAAGTGAAATTTTACTTGTTATGAGGGATGGAAGACAGTCCTGAAGAGAACTGTTTCATGGTCTTTTAGATCGTTATTTGGTCATATAAATGATCTTGCAGGAATATTAAAAGGCAATGAAACTCTCGTGTGCTATAAATTAATTGATCAATATCGATTCAGCACCGAATAAATTTCATCCTTGTATGATGAGTGACTTAAATAAGCTTTAATTCACTAGAGCAGTAAATGATAAGTAAACCATTATTAGGATCCAGAATGAAACTTTCACTATGAATAAGTGTGTGCTCATATGAAACTTCCTGGCAGATTAAAATTGTGTGCCAGAACAGGGACTCGAACCTGGGAAGTTTGGAAAGTAGAAGGCGAGGTACTGGCAGAAGTAAAGTTGTGAGGCGGGATCGTGAGTTGTGTCGGGATAGCTCAGTTGGTAGAGTGCTTGCCTGCGAAAGGCAAAAGTCCCAGGTTCGAGTCCCGGTTCCGGCATACAACTTTAATCTGCCAGGAAGTTTCATTATTAGGATCGACAATTGAGATAGATACTAGAACAGCCAATTTTATGCCAAAATGGACCTAACAGGTTAACAACAGATAAATTTTAGCACCCTATGATTAGCTATCGAGTGATCAAGGGGGGGGGGGGGACTTTAATTTTTGTCAGAGCAAGCAAGTCGTCAACACCTGAAGTGGCTTTGTTTTAAGAAGATTAACTTCTTTAGATAAGGTTAAAAGTGGCGATGATGCCTTAGTGGTTTCTGTTACTTTATTTTAGTCCAATGTCAAAAAGGTAGTTAGCGGGTTGATGTGTAAGAAATCACTTGACAGCTTCACAAATTGTTATTCTTATACAATTAAATGATCTTAATATTTTAATAAATGATCAAGTATTTGCTTGGTCAAAGAAAATCAATTCAAGGAATTTTAATTTGAATTCATAGATAGTTCACCATAGTAAGACAGAATTTAATTTTATACTATTTTTATATACTTCTTAAAGAAAAAACTCTGAAGTTTGTTCTTAAAGAAGTATCTCTAAAGAATCTGATTTTAAGCAAAGAAATAATTAAAGTTGGTGGTATCCTGGTTAGTGGATATTTTGAGAGAGAGAATAAATAAAAAATACTGTAGTTTTCTTTTTTATTTATTTATAAATAAAAGAAGAACCCAAATAAGTAATTTTGGTTTGATGCACCGTTAACAGACAAAGTTTACAACTGTACATGATGATAAAGAATCTCTGACAAAAGAATAATATCTTAGGCTTCTAGATGACCATATTTACACAGCTGACTAGTGAACTTCGTAAGTAGGAAAAAATATTAACCTGGAATGGTATACAGTATATGATTATTAAGAAAGAATATCATTTCTTTCAATGATTCAAAAGTTGTCATCAAGTGGCTATAACAGTATACGCCTTTAAAATGTAAATAATATTTAGTTGCTCAGATGGAAGATAACCCTTTGCTGTTGAAAGTATTTATCCTGCTTTGATAATGGCTGTAGGTTGCAAAAGAACCTGAACATTTCTTTCTGTGGCGATTTTGGTCTGTGCATTAAATTCCAACACCGTTATCAAAGAATTAATAGTTGTAAATGCCTTTTATTTATTTATTTTTAATTATGTTAAGGGAACAGGGCTCTCACCTGTTTAATGTTAGAAGACAAGTATACCTTAAATGACAGTGTTGGATTGTGTATTGAACAGTTCAGACATGAAATTTTGGTTAAGGTGGTTGTAGGGGGCCACCGTACTTTACTGGTGGTGGCAGAAGGCAATAAATTGGCTATACAGTACAGGCACGAAATCCTCCAATGTATAGTGCAACCATATTGCCAGCATTTCAGAGAGGGATTTGTGTTAATGGACATTTCTCACACTCATAGTGCACACCTTGTGAATGTGTTCCTTAATGATAATTGCAAGATTAGAACTGTTAGCATGTTCTCCAGACATGAACCCTGTCAGACATAGCTGGGATTTATCTAAAAGGGCTGAGAGATCCTAGCCTAACCAAATCACCGCCAAGGAGTGCGACAGTGTGGACCCACTGTCCCTCGATGATGTAGTGGATGTTATGGGGCAAGAGAATGTGTTACCAAGTATTATGGGTACTGGTGTGCGCTGTCTAGGTTATTGTCTTACAACTTGTCAGTTTTTCATGAGCCATTAAGAGCACTGAGATGTTGTTTTTGTATATTATACAATGTTTATGTAAAGGGCCACAGATCCCAATTATCATGGTGATGCCATATTTTTCCCTTTTTAAATCTTATACTGCTTGTCTTTTGCAGTAGCTTATATCCATTTTCTCAAAATTTTAAAGATCTTGTGCCAAATTATGTTGGTGAATGCATGTCCCAAGTAAACAAATTCTATGAAGCTGTCTTGATTTTTCTCGTCTTGTGTCCATTATCAACAGTGCCTCTCTGGTACCTTGTTGTTGTTGTTGTTGTTGTGGTCTTCAGTCCAGAGACTGGTTTGATGCAGCTCTCCACCCTACTCTATCCTGAGCAAGCCTTTTCATCTCCTCATAAGAACGACAACCCACATCCACTTGAATCTGTTTATTATACGCGTCTCTTGGTCTCCCTCTGCGATTTTTACCCCACACACTTCCCTCCACTGCTAAATTCACAATTCCTTGATGTCTAAGAATGTGTCCTACCAATCTATCCCTTCTTTTAGTCAAGGTATGCCAGAAATTTCTTTTCTCCCCAATTCGGTTCAGTACCTCCTCATTAGTTACGCGATCCACCCACCTAATCTTCAGCATTCTTCTGTAGCACCACATTTCAAAAGCCTCTATCCTCTTTCTGTCCACACTGCTTATCGTCCATGTTTCACTCCCATACAAGGCAACACTCCATACAAATGCCTTCAGAAAGGACTTCCTTAGGCTTAAATCAATATTAGATGTTAACAAATTTCTCCTTTTCAAAAACGCCTTTCTACCCATTGCCATTCTGCATTTTATATCCTCTGTACTGCGACCATCATTTGTTATTTTACTGCCCAAGTAACAAAACTCATCTACCTCCTTTATTGCTTCGTTACCTAATCTAATTCCTTCAGCATCACCTGATTTTCTTACACTGCACTCCATTACCCTAGTTTTACTCTTGTTAATGTTCATCTTATATGCACCTTTCAGCACACTGTCCATTCCGTTCAATTGCTCTTCCAGGTCCTTTGCTGTCTCTGACAGAATTACTATGTCGTCGGCAAAACGCAATGTTTTCAATTCTTCGCCATGAACTTTAATTCCTTCTCCAAATTTCTCCTTGCTTTCCTTTATAGCTTGCTCAATGTACAAATTGAACAACATTGGGGAAAGGCTACAACCCTGTCTTACTCCCTTTCCAACCACTGCATCCCTTTCATGCCCTTCAACTCTGACAACCGCTGTCTGGTTTTTGTACAAGTTGTAAATAACCTTACGCTCCCTATATTTTACTCCTGCTTGCTTCAGAACTTGAAACAGTTTGTTCCAATCAACATTGTCAAAAGCCTTCTCCAAATCTACAAAAGCTAGAAATGTTGGTTTGCCTTTTCTTAATCTATCTTCTAGGATAAGCCGTAAAGTGAGTATTGCCTCCCGTGTTCCTACATTTCTCCTGAACCCAAACTGATCTTCCCCGAGGTCGGCTTCTACCAGCTTTTCCATCCTTCTGTATATAATTCGTGTTAATATTTTGCAACCATGACTTATTAAACTGATGGTTCTGTAGTTTTCACACCTGTCTGCACCCGCTTTCTTTGGAATGGGGATTATAACATTTTTCTTATAGTCTGAGGGTACTTCACCTGTCTCATACATCTTACACACAATGTGAAACAATTTTGTCATGGCTGGTTCTCCCAGAGACTTCAGTAGCTCTGACGGGATATCATCTACTCCAGGGGCCTTGTTTCGACTTAGATCTTTCAGTGCTCTGTCAAATTCATCTCTCAGTATAATATCTCATATTTCATCATCTTCTACATCCTCTTCCCTTCCTACAATAGTGTCTCGAAGTTCATTTCCTTTGTAGAGCCCCTCTATATACTCTTTCCACCTTTCAGCTTTCCCTTCTTTGCTGAGAACTGGTTTTCCATCAGTGTCCTTGATATTCATAGAGCTGTTTTTCTTATCGCCAAATGTTTCTTTTATTTTCCTGTAGGCTGTATCTATTTTTCCCCTATTTATACATTCTTCTACATCCTTGCATTTGCCTTCTAGCCACTCCTGCTTAGTCATTTTGCACTTCCTGTCAATCTCATTTCTTAGTCGTCTGTACTCCATTTTGCCTGTTTCATTCACTGCATTTTTATACTTTCTCCTTTCATCGATTAAATTTAGTATCTCCTGTGATATCCAAGGATTTTTTGTAGGTCTTGCCTTCCTACCTATTTTGTCCTCTGCTGCCTTCACTATTTCATCTCTCAATTTTACCCATTCCTCCTCAACTGTTTTATTTTCCCCTGTTTCTGTCAATTATTGCCTGAAGCTCCCTCTGAAATTCTTAAGAACTTCAGGTTCCTTCAATTTATCTAGGTCCCATCTCCTTATTTTCCTACCTTTCTGTAGTTTCTTCAGTTTCAGCCTACAGTTCATGACTAACAAGTTATGGTCAGAGTCTATATCTGCCCCTGGGTATGTCCTACACTTCAAAACCTGGTTCCGAAATCTATGTCTTACCATTATAAAATCTATCTGGTATCTCCCGGTGTCTCCTGGTCTCTTCCACGTATACAACCTTCTTTTGTGATTCTTAAACCAGGTGTTTGTTATAACTAAATTATGTTCCGTGCAAAATTCTACCAGGCGGCTTCCTCTTTCATTCCTTTTGCCCAGACCATATTCACCCACTATCTTCCCTTCCCTTCCTTGTCCTACTACCGAATTCCAGTCTCCCATAACAATTAAGTTTTCCTCTCCCTTAATTGTCTGAATAATTTCCTTTAGCTCCTCATATATTTCTTCGATTTCCTCATCATCGGCAGAGCTAGTTGGCATATAAACCTGTACTACTGTTGTCGGTGTTGGCTTCGTATCTATCTTGACAATGATAATGCGATCGCTGTGCTGGTCATAGTAGTTTACCCGCATTCCTATTTTCTTATTCATTATCAATCCTACTCCTGTGATACCCCCAACTGATTTTGTATTTATAATCCTGTACTCACCTGACCAGAAATCTTGTTCATCCTGCCACCGAACTTCACTAATCCCCACTATATCTAACTTCAACCTATCCATTTCCCTTTTTAAATTTTCTAATTTTCCTACTCGATTAAGGGATCTAACATTCCACGCTCCGACCCGTAGAATGCCAGTATTGTCTTTCCTGATGATCACATCCTCTTGAGTAGTCCCCGCCCGGAGATCCGAATGGGGGACTATTTTACCTCCGGAATATTTTACCCGAGAGGATGCCATCATCATATGTTCATACAGTAGAGCTGCATGTCCTCGGGAAAGGTAACGGCTGTAGTTTCCCCTTGCTTTCAGCCGTTCGCAGTAGCTGTGTGGCAAAGCCACATTAGCTGATGTTACAAGGCCAGCTCAGTCAATCATCCAGACTGTTGCCCCTGTAACTACTGAAAAGGCTGCTGCCCCTCTTCAGGAACCACACGTTTGTCTGGCCTCTCCACAGATACCCCTCCGCTGTGGTTGCACCTACGGTACGGCTATCTGTATCGTTGAGGCACGCAAGCCACCCCACCTCGGCAATGTCTGTGGTTCATGGGGGTGGTCTGGTACCTTACCTTTCTTTTCCAAGCTACTGATCAGAATAATATACAGAAAAATGGAGGATTTATTAGATATGATTAGTTTTAGGAAAGGTAAGGTCTGGTACCTTACCTTTCCTAAAACTAATCATATCTAATAAATCCTCCATTTTTCTGTATATTATTCTGATCAGTAGCTTGGATGCATGCCCCTGTTACACTGCTAGTGTGGTAGTTATTGCATTTTGTCCTTGCTATGCCATCTCTAATAATATTCTTAACAACTTGAATAGTTGTTTTAGAAATTCGAATGGAATCTTACCTATGCCCTCCGCCTAAATCAATTTCAATTCCTCCACAGCTCTTTAAAATAAATACATTCTGACTATTACTGGATCTCTACATCTTAATAAGGATTTTTAAAAGAATGTACCATTTTACAGTTAACATTTGCTTCAGAAACAATGTTTGTATATACCTTGCTGAAATACCTTTATTATTATGAATATAGCAACTTGAGTGGTAGTGTCCAGCCAATTTTAGTTCTCTTTTGGGCAACACATTCTAACTATGTTCCCCATTTTGTAGGTACACACAAACCTTGTAAGCTGTTACCAGCTGCACTATCCCCCCCCCCCTCTTTCTTTCATTTGAGCTGTAGTAAAGTTACAGACTGTATTATTAAACTTAATACTTCAATATTAAAAGTTTTGGTTAACCTGCTACACCTATATGCTGCAATATATCTATTTATTTATTGGCCCTTCTTTATTCTTTTCCTTTCAAATATAAAGAGGCAAGAATCAACCCTTCTCTATTTCTTACTGTAAAGAATATTATAGAAGGAGACTTACCTGGTTGGAAAAATATGTATAAAATAAAGATTGTTTGACTTACCAAACAATCTTTATTACATACAAATCTTAATGTAAAGAAAAATGGAAATATCATCTTTGTTGAAATGAGATAGAATGGCTGGCCAGTACTTACCATTGTGCTGTACCGCCGATAGTAACACAAAATGAAAAAACAGAAAAAAGGGGACAAAGGGACAAGCTTTCGGAACAGAGTTCCTTCGTCAGGTGGGAGAGAAGGGAAGAATAAAGGATGGGAACAGAAGGGAAAGGTGGTTCACGACCTAGGTCATGAAGGTGTTGTTTCGGGAGTGTGGACGTCAGAGATACTGCATGTATGTACTGAGCCAAGCCAGAGAGGATAAATATAACTAAAGAGGAAAGATCAAGTAGTAAAGAGAGTGTAATTAATGATGCTGAGGGGTGTAGGAGGGGCAGGGGGGTGTCTAAAACGTTTTTCATAAACAGGGAAATATGGATGGACATGAAGAAACCCTTCTGAACTTCCTCCACGACCTTAACTCCTCCTCCAGCCTTAAATTCACCTGGTCCTTCTCCAAAACTCAAACCACCTTCCTTGATGTTGACCTTCACCTTGCTGAGTCTCACATCCACACCTCAGTCCATATTAAACCCACTAACAAAACAACAGTACCTCCACTTTGACAGCTGCCATCCCTTCCATATTAAACGATCCCTTCCCTACAGCCTGGGCATCCGTGGGAAACGTATCTGTTCCAGTTCCGAATCCCTCACCAGCTACAACAATCTATCCAATGCTTTCCTCTCCCGCAACTACCCTAAAGACCTCGTCCACAAACAGATCTCCCGAGCTGTCCATTCCTCTCCCTCCAAAAACAATGTTCCTAACCCCAGACCACCCAGAAGCACTCCCTTAGTCACCCAGTACCATCCTGGCCTGGAATGCCTCAACAAATTCCTCAAACAGGGCTATGACTTTCTCAAGTCATGCCCTGAAATGAGACCATCACTCCAAACTGTTCTTCCCACACCACCCAGAGTAGCCTTCCGCCGTCCTCCCAACCTCCGCAACATCCTTGTCCAACCTTACAACATCCCAAAACCACCCTCCCTACCTAATGGTTCCTACCCCTGCATCGATCCCGCTGCAAAACCTGTCCAATGCATCCTCCCACTACCACATACTCCAGCCCCACCACAGGAAAAACCTACCCAATTCAAGGCAGGGCCACATGTGAGACAACACATGTCATATACCAGCTGACATGTGTCCACTGTTTAGCCTTTTATGTTGGTATGACTACCAACAAATTGGCTGAGCAGATGAATGGGCATAGACGGACTGTTCACCTGGGGGACACCCAATATCCTGTGGCAGAACATGCCCTCCAACATAACTCCAGGGACCTGGGCACGTGTTACACCACACGTGCCATTTGGATAGTAGCAACCAACACCAGTCCCTCAGAGCTACGGAGGTGGGAACTTGCCCTCCAACATATCCTCTCCTCCCGCCACCCCCCTGGCCTAAATCTACGCTAACCCCTCCCCTTCCTCCATCCTCAGCTCACCTATTCATTATCCGTTCCTTACCCCCCCCCCTCCTCTCTCTCTCTCTCTCTCTCTCTCTCTCTCTCTCTCTCTCTACCGCCCTCTCGCTCTCTCTGTCATTCTCTCTCTCTCTCTCTCCCCGTGTGTGTGTGTGTGTGTGTGTGTGTGTGTGTGTGTGTGTGTGTGTGTGTGTGTGTCCATCCATATTTCCCTGTTTATGAAAAACGTTTTAGACACCCCCCCCCCCGCCCCTCCTACACCCCTCAGCATCATTAATTACACTCTCTTCTCTTCTCTTTACTACTTGATCTTTCCTCTTTAGTTATATTTATCCTCTCTGGCTTGGCTCAGTACATACATGCAGTATCTCTGACGTCCACACTCCCGAAACACCACCTTCATGACCTAGGTCGTGAACCACCTTTCCCTTCTGTTCCCATCCTTTATTCTTCCCTTCTCTCCCACCTGACGAAGGAACTCTGTTCCGAAAGCTTGTCCCTTTGTCCCCTTTTTTCTGTTTTTTCATTTTGTGTTACTATCGGCGGTACAGCACAATGGTAAGTACTGGCCAGCCATTCTATCTCATTTCAACAATATTTATTATCTCTGAGGAGAATTTTCATCATTAATCGAAATATCATCTTTGACAAATAACAGCTATCTAATGTGTATGCAATGTTCTGTGTAAAAACTTACAAATTAATCAGTAGCTCACTACTGATTGTTGCTTGTTCACTACAAACTGTCATGTCACACTATGTTAACAGAAGAAAAGATTAGATGACACTTTAGAAACAGTAAACATTTATCTTCCTACCTCCTTCTCAAAGAATATATCAGTACTAATATCTCTCATCCTCAATAGCTATGCCAACATTATACTTCCAACCACTTTCTACAAAAAGTGGCACCTTCCAAACTGTTATTGTTAGTTGCTACCGGGCATAAGATACTCACATGAAAAATGTTTAGAACAACAACATTACAAAAAATGTACTTTAATAATTCTTAATAAAATAAAATGCTCATGCTAACATCACCAAAAACCAAAATAGACAATAACCAAACACACAGAAATAACTCGCATATACAGAGTAACAATATTTTCCTACATGGAAAAGAAATAAATAAATTGAATAAATTATCTGAGTCTGAGTTAAGAGCACTTACATTTACTTATAGTCTCTCTCTCTCTCTCTCTCTCTCTCTCTCTCTCTCTCTCTCTCTCTCTCTCTCTCTCTCTCTCTCATTTATATTAAGAAATCTTCACAATGTAATAGAGATCAAATACTTGTACATGAGCTTCAGAGGAACTTAATACTGATTCTGCACAAACAAAATCTGAGGAACACTGTTTGATAAAACTTGTCATACTGCATATTTCTAAAGTACATTATTGTATTTTTATACAATGTAGTGCCAATCAATCTTCAAATTTAATAACATTGTTTCACATTAAACCTCTTATCCAGATATATCTAGGCATTAGTGGAGTAGAGTTGCTTCAACAGACACAGACATAAAAGAAGACAACACCTGGACATTTGATTTTATAAATGAATAATATAAGTACTAAAATAACTAAAAACTTATCCTCTAATGTTAAGTACAAAACAAAATTTACAACTTAACATGCCATGATAGTGTCACAAGAGAGTAACATGATCATATGATTTAAATAATATGCTATGCAATTCATATTTAAATTTCATCTTTTCCCTACTCTCACACATTTCATTATTTCCAAATAATTCTGTAAGTGTGGTATCACTTATTCAAACCTGACTTGGGTGTAATGCAGAACTCTTTAACAGTTTAGTAGACAGCCAGGAGGAAAATCCTGTTTGTTGGACAAATAATATCCTAAATGTTTATACGCAGTTGTCCAGCTGTTATATCTGGTTCCTCACACCTAATTTAAAACACAGCCTTAGTGTGGTACACTAACTATCAATGCTGAGCAAAAGAATATCAATCAGTACAAAATTTATATGAACACACTTATTCAAAAAGTGAGGTTAATGGAATTATATTTAAGTTTACAAAAAATATTTAGCATTCATTAATTATACATTTTCCTACACATACACGATTCCTACTAAAATAAAAAAACATGTAATATCAACTACCATCACATGCCTGATCTTTGCAACAAAGATCACAAAGTAATAGAGTATTATTCATTGATCAAATACTGATTCTTCAAAATTAGTCTAAAAAAATACTGCCCATGAAATGTTAATACGACTGTCTTAGTTGAGCGCACAGATTTTATATACATGTGGAAGGACTAACAGATGACAAAAGATTGTACCATAAAGAACAGCACTTAAGATCACAATTTTGTTTCTAATAAGAAAAGAGGTAAAGGAATGTTGGAAGCTGTTTAACTTCTGAAAATCTGAAATTTTGTACAAATATAGAAATATCCTGTGCCCTACAATTCTGACAATGAAATTTAGTCACATAACAAATAATTGGTTGCACACAGAAATAAAATCACTTGTTTTAATCCATCATATCATATCTGACTCAAATGGAAATAAACATTTATATTCAGACCAATAAAAAATTTAAAATTTTTGAGGTATTACAATATAAATCAGGTCTGACTGAGCTCATCATAAAAATCTGCATTTAAGACATCACAAGTGAAACATTCTTTTGCTATAGAACTCAGAAGTAATAAAGTATGAGTGGAATAAACATACAATGTATGCAACATATATATAGGCATATAGCTTTCTTTATGGACAAATAAAATATTTTATCACATTCTTGCTGTTTCACAGTTTTGAAAATATCAAAAATGATAAAATTACTTGCAGACTGTCCACTATGATATATTTCTAAATCAGTTAGAATCAAAAGAATCTTCACAATATCTCTGAGGAACTTTCAGAACAAGTATTATTCAAAAATTAACATGTATAATTAATGAAGAATCTTCCATTTGATGGGTGAGTATATTAAAATGTTTTGAATCATTAAATCATATTTTATTGAAATATTGGTATAGAACTCATACCATTTTCGTACCTGGAAGGTCTCCTTCTATAATATTAGTTTCATCCTTTTATTGAAATATTATTATATTTAAAAAAGAATCAGTCAAAAGTGAATTGTTTTATATATAACAACTCAAAATATGACTACCTATGGAAGATAATGAAAGTACCAGAATTAACATTCAGTCTTCTGTTTTCCTTTGGTTGTCTTAATATTGCAGTCTCTTAAATTAAGCTATTGCTAACCACTAAGTTAATATAAGAAGTAAAGAAAGAAATTCTATAATTAATATGCAATAATTAGAAAATAATTCATGACCTGCCACCATGCAGTAAATCATCAGTTTAAGAAACTGAGTATCAACATATGTGTCTCACAAAAACTGATTTTGATATTACAACCTGGATTTCCCATTGTTTCATTTTGATAATAGTTACAGAAAAATATACAGTATTATTGCATAGCAAAACAGTAATTATACTACAAAATAAAGTGTTAGCGCCTTAAGGCATGCTATATTGTAAGTTTTCATTATGGTTTAATTGGAATGTTGAAATCTTCATCAGTATAGTTCATTTTACAATGATGTACTTTGGATGACACAAAGAATGTACCTGGTACTTGAGTTGTCTGAGAGGCTATTACAGCTCTGGTCCCTGAATTGGAAGAAAAAGGTCAGTGAAAGTGTACTTTGTATAGTATTAGACAATATTTGCTTGTGGAATTATCCAAGGATTGAGTGGGGGGAGAGAGAGAGAGAGAGAGAGAGAGAGAGAGAGAGAGAGAGAGACTCAATACATGTACCTTATTTTTCCGTCAAAACTGCTGGTAGTTGCCAGTCTGGGACCTGTTCATACACACCATCATGCATCAGTGAGCACATTCTAGGAAACTTACACTTCTTGTGTACCAAAACCAGTATTTAGTTGTTGTGACCTTAATTCAGAGACACCCTTAATTACAGTCACTCCAGGCTTCTCTCATAAGAGACTGATTCTGAATTCAGTGACATGCTTTATCACACAGCAGTGAATTTGTTCAATTGCAATAAAGTTCTGTTTTATCTTTAGAAGCTTCAAATGAAACAAATATGTTTTTCACTTAAAAAGACGTAGCTCCAAAGTTGTCATTTATAAATTAAATCAAAGCCCACACATGAAGTGAACTCAAAACTACAGGAAAACATAACCACAACTGTGAGCTCTACAGAATCAAAAACAGAAACCACAGTAAAAAATAACTTACAACTTACAAAAACTCTTTATCTACTTTTGCAAAGAAAAAATATACTTGCACTTAGCGTTGATTCCACTAGTAGCATGTTTATCTATTAAGCAACAGTACAAAAATAGACCAGAAGAAGGGCACTCAAGCGCCCGAAACCGGTCGTTGAAGTTCAAAATAAATAACGACAAGCAACTGGTTGCTGCAATTCATTTATTTATATTTATTTATATACTTCTAACAATAAGCCACAGTTCTTAAATAGTCTTGTGAATTAAGAAAGATTTATTGAAATTCTTAAAGGATGCTAATCTTAACAGGAAGTCCATTTCTCATGAGTATAAAAATTATTGCCAAGAAATGTATTGAGGAACATCATGTATGTATACTGTGACACAGCAAAGTCAGGACCCCTCCACCTCCACCTCATCTGTTTCAATCTCTACCTCTTTAAGATTAACTTATTTTTTCATAACTCCCATACATTCATTTATAAACATAAGCAGTATACACATTAGGCACACTAAAAACAACACATATGTAAATAAGCCTTCCCCAATGTAATTTTATAAATCAATATATTCTTTGTAACAATAAATACGTGGAAAGGACCAGGAGACACTGAAAGATACTAGATAGATTTTATAATGGTAAGACGGAACCAGGTTTTAAACTGTAAGACACATCCAGGAGCAGATATAGACTCCGACCATATCATATTGGTTAAACAACCGAGCAAGGTGGCACAGTGGTAACACACTGGACTCGCATTCGGGAGGATGGTGGTTCAAATCTACCTCCGGCCATCCAGATTTAGGTTTTCCGTGATTTCCCTAAATCACTCCAGGCAAATGCCGGGATGGTTCCTTTGAAAGTGCACGGCCGATTTCCTTCCCCATCCTTCCCCAAAAATCCAAGCATAAGCTCCGTCTCTAATGACCACGCTGTCGACAGGATGTAAAACCCTAAGCTTCCTTCCTACATATTGGTTAAACACTGTAGACTGAAATTGAAGAAACTGCAGAAAAGTAGGAAAATAAGGAGGTGGGACCTGGATTAATTGAAGGAACCTGAAGTTATTGAAAACTTCAGAGGGAGAGTTAGCCAATTGACAGAAACAGGGGGAAATAAAACAATAGAAAAGGAATAGGTATCTTTGAGAGATGAAACAGTAAGGCAACAGATGACCAAAAGGGTAGAAAGGCAAGACCTAAAAAACAAATCCTTGGATATCTCAGGAAATACTAAATTTAACTGATGAAAGGAGAAGATATAAAAATGCAGTAAATGAAGCAGGTAAATGGAATACAGATGGCTAAGAAATGAGATTGACAAGAAGTGCAGAATGGCTAAGCAGGAGTGGCTAGAAACCAAATGCAAGTCTGTAGAAGAATGTATAACTAGGGGAAAAATATATACTGCCTACAGGTATATAAAAGAGACATTTGGAGACAAGAAAAATATCTGTATGAATACCAAAAACTCTGATGGAAAATGACTTCTGAGTAAAGAAGGGAAAGTTGAATGGTGGAAAGTATATATAGAGGGGCTCTACAAAGAAAACAAACTTTGAGACAATATTGTAGGAATGGAAGTAAATGAAGATGAGATAGGTGTTACTGTAATGAGAGATGAAGTTTATAGAGCACTGAAAGACCTAAGTCAAAACAAAGCCCGGAGTAGATAACATTCCCGCGGAGCTACTGACATCTCTGGGAGAGCCAGCCATGACAAATTTTTTCACCTGGTGCGTAACATGTATGAAATAGGCAAAATATCCTCAGATTTAAAGTAAAATGTAATAACTGTCATTCGAAAGAAAGCAGGTGCAGACAGGTGTGAAAATTACAGAACCATTAGTTTAATGAGTCATGGTTAACAAAATTTAACACAAATAATTTACAGAAGGATGGAAAGGTTGATATATGCTGACCTTGGGGAAGATCAGTTCGGATTCAGGAGACATCTAGGAATATGGGCACAATACTCACCTTACAACTTATCTTGGAAGATTTCTAGTTTTGGTAGATTTGGAGAAAGCTTTTGACAATGTTGATGGAGTAAACTCTTTCAAATTCTGAAGCCAGCAGGGGTACAAATATAGGGAATGGATGGTTATTTATAACTTGGTCATAAACCAAACAGCAATTATTAGAGTTGAAGGGCATGAAAGGGATGCAGTGGTTGGGAAGGAAGTAAGACAGGGTTGTAGCCTTTTTCCAATGTTATTTAATTTGTACATTTAGCAAGCTGTGAAGGAAAGCAAAAAAGAAATTTGGAGAAGGAATTAGAGAGCACGGTGAAGAAATAAAAACATTGTGTTGTGCTGATGAGATAGTAATTCTGTCAGAGAAGCAAAGGACCTGGAAGAGCAATTGAACGGAATGGACAGTGTGTTGAAAGGAGCATATAAGATAAACATTAACAAGGGTAATGGTATGCAGTCTTAGAAAATCGGGCAATGCTGAAGGAATTAGATTAGGTAACAAAACAATAAAGGTGGTAGATGAGTTCTGTTACTTTGGCAGTAAAATAACACATGATGGTCATAGTACAGAGGACATATAATGTAGAATGGAAATGGAAAGAAAGCATTTTTGAAAAAGAGAAAGATCATATATTAATTTAAGTGTTAGGAAGTCTTTCCTGAAGGCTAGGCGTGCATTGCACGACCTGTCAAATGCTCTCCATTTTATGAGCATTTCTGGTTTTAGTATTTAATTTTTGGAAAATAATCAGCAGAGGAACAGTAATGTTTTCTGTTCTCTTCCTGGACACGAGTATGATGAACTACAGTTAATGACAGAAAATGAGAGCTAATGTGCACCACACGTAATGCAGTGGGACAGGCTCAAATCAAAATGTTCAAATGTTTGTTAAGCTTAAGGGACTTAACTGCGGGGTCATCAGTCCCTAAACTTACAAACTACTTATGAACTACCTTATACTAAAGACGACAAAAACATCCATGCCCGAGGGGGCATTCGGAACCCCCAACTGTAGCGACCATGCAGACTGTGACCGGCGCGCCGTAGACCGCTCGGCCACAGTCCTCTTGTTGTCAGCTAGCAGCTGAGTTAAGCCTTGCAGAGGGGGAAACATTCTGTGGCACAGCTGCACATAGTGCCAAGGAAATGTGGCCATGAAGGCTGAGGAGGGAGGGTGCTCACACACACACACACACACACACACACACACACACACGCAGTTCTTGGGAGAGGGCTGCAATTTGATGTCACTATAGGTGTGCAGCCAAGCCAGCACTCACCTTACTACGTAACGGAATTTTGCACATGGGCCTTGTGGAAGGGGAGGCGTTCTGCGGCAAGGCAGAAAACTGTGGGCACGGGGGAGGGGGGGGGGGCACATTTCTCAGAAGATGGCTGCTGTTCGACTTCACTCTCGGTGTGCGGTGAATGATTCCATGACTCGTTAGTAGCTAACTCACTAAAACAGGCTTCGACACTTGGGTGTTGCGCATTCTAGACACATTTACCAAGCTAATTTCCGTTTTTGTCCTAAATTGTAGATATTAGTTACCATTTAAAATACAGAGTATGGTTTGTTCAAAAAGTGTTTTAGTTTTTAACAGCATATACGGAGTCGTGTTCTCCTGACTTTCATTTCCTACCCATTCTGACATCAATCATATTCTACTCGTCAAGATGGGTCGTTTGAATATAGACTTGATGGGGTACGATCATTTTTAAGAAAAATAAGTACACTTTAATATGAAAATTACAGAATTATATGACAAGTACAATATGTTTAAATTGGAGGCTGGAGCAACAACTTGTTGATACACATGACAAGAGTTTTTGTGATGCTTGCTGTTTGGGTGGCCCAAGGAAGCAAGTGTTGCTGGGCAACACAATATCCACAGGTAAAAATCTCCCCCTTTCACTTTGACTCACCCAGGAGAGGCCCACACTTAAAACCCCCTTCCACCACACTGGAAATACTGCCCCTTTTAAAAGCAGGGAAACAATAGATCCAGAAGTGCTAGTCTTACGTGTTTGCAAGAGAGCTTCTGTGAAGTTTGGAAAGTAGGAGGCGAGGTACTGGCGGAAGTAAAGCTGTGGGGCGGCATCGTGAGTCGTGTCGGGGTAGCTCAGTCGGTAGAGCGCTTGCCCGCGAAAGGCAAAGGTCCCAGGTTCGAGTCCCGGTTCCGGCACACAATTTTAATCTGCCAGGAAGTTTCGAAACAATAGATGTTTACGCCGCATTTGGTCGAGCAAACACAGGTGCAGTAAAATAACATGACACCACTTGTAGTGATATGGCACCAGCAGCAGAGCAAGAGAGAGGAAAACTGACGTATAGAGAACCAGCCTACTAGAAACTTTAACGTAACTACTATTGTTCATTTTAAAACGAACAGCCAATTGGCAGGCGAGGCCTCCAACGTGGTGTCAATGCCAGATGAGAGGGGGAAGACAGATATACTCGGCGAGACAAGCAGATTCACGGACTCTGCCTCTTCTGCTGTGCTCTCGTTCAGAGCCAGTGCGCAGAGAAAGAGCACTGCGAGAAGCACCTCTGTCAAAGGAAATCTCCAGTGTACCTCCAGTGGAGGAAACTTTAGATTGTTCAGTGTTCACTGTGTTGGCCGCGATACTTAATATCCAGTGTGAACATGAACAGAGTGAAATTAGTTGATGGTTGTGAGCACATTTCGAGTGGCATTGTGGTGTGTTGGTTTTTGACTGACATACCACACCGACAGATAGAAAGACTAGGGCTGAGATGACGTTATTGACTTAATCAAGACATAGGGAAAGTGCCACTGACACTACTCAATCAAGGCACAGAAAAATAGTAGTTTTGGTTTTAGTGGAGACGACACAGCTAGCGGCCAGGTATCGCAGTTACTGGTACAGTGTGCAAACGCTTTAGGCGAATTCCACCCATCCCTTCCAGACAGTAATTACAGACTGCATTTCCCAACACTTCACAGCATTTCTTACGGCGCGAGATCCTTGACTGTAACTTACAGAACTGAATCAATTTAAAGTCAAGTAGGCGCAGCACTTCAGCCATTCTGCCGATTTTATTTGTTTTAAATTGTTCATAGTTTTCCTGATAAAAATGGTTTCTATCCTGCAACCTGGAAATACAAATAATTAATTATATTAAATCTTGACTTCATCTTTTTACAAAAAAAATCATCCTTAATCTAGATTTCACTTTTTAAAGTGTGTTCTTTCACTAACTAGTGACATCACGTTAGTACCCTAACTGATCCTCACTAATTAAACTTTTTATATTTAATGTTTTTCTTAGAGGAGATGTCATCTTAGTTTATGTCTACATAAGTGATAAAATTTCACTGATTGTAGACAGATTAGGAATGTCTTTATGAATTCTGTGGAACATGCTGTTGATGTCTTCCTTGCAGGAACAAAGGGTACATCTTTAGAACATTCTGTTGCGTAACACGAAAAAATAGTTGGAGGAGCAGCATTAAAATTACAACAGCATAGTTCACGTCAGAAGTGTTTCTTTCAGTTCAAAACTTACAATAAAAGTAAATGCACAGTAAAAAACGTTTCAATGAGAACTTGGCAAGAAAAATTGCAAGTAGTGAGGAAAGGTAGGCTGATGCCAACATTACCTTACCTATTATCAGAGCACAAGTGCAAAAAAGACTGTTATATTAGACATTTTTCTGTTTACCAGTGTGCTCAAGCAATAAAGTTAAAATTATTTGGAACTTCGTAAAGAAAGAAACAGGGAAAAATGCAGGTTGTAGTGAAACTATCCACATAAAAAGTGAGGGCCACCTTGTTAGTGATCCAAAGAAAGTTGTGCTTGTCTCAGGATAGACGAATTGAATTGGTCTATAAATGATGTTTTTGTAAGTAAATCTATTTATAATTTTCTTTAAACTCAATTATTAATTTCACTTTCAGTTGCTGATTGTGACCATACAGTCAGCTGACTATTACTATAGTAGCCAGAAACATCAACACCGGCCACAGCTGCACCAACTCGGACTGGCACTCTCACGACGAACATTGCAAAGTCGACTGGTACCGATCTTGCATAATTCTTGATACTAACAGAACATTATCCTTGCACACCTGTCACAGAGGGTTTCTCTCCCCCTTGGCAACTTCCTTGGTACTCTTTTCTGTCTGCCCTTAAAACCTCTACCCTTCGTTTGTTTTTTGTCCACTATCGATCCTGCCCACATGTACGAACTTCACAGACCTGCGTCTTGTGATCTCAAGGGAATTACTGACAAATGCAGAGGTGACAGCATAGCTTTTGTGATGGTTACCATGCTAGTGCAGGTGTGGAGGGGCTCTACTCCTCCTCTAAAAAATAAAAATGAATTCCAGATTCTATTCCTGATACATTCAACAATTTTAAAAGATATAAGAAAGGCTGTTTAAAGGGAGTCAAACTAAGACAGGCCTTAGATTGTGGTTTTTTCACTATTTGTCTATAGTTTCAATAAAAGTCATATTCACAACTTGTTAATACCTCAGAAATTCAACGATCCGATACTGCAATTTTAACAGCTCTTCATTACTTTTAAAATATGCACTTCTCTTAACATAAATGGCTTCTTGGTGCAATCAGGCCCAGAGGACTACTCACTGGGTCCTGTGTACTGCCTGCTGTCGCCAGGGCCCTCTGTGTGGATCTGCTGTCTGTGTCTGTACCAAATTTGCATTACCCATTATGTTTTTAGAAATATGGAATTTTCAAATGTTTAAACACTATTTCTGGAAATGTTTTTGCAACATATTACAACTGTTGATGTGTTAAGTATTAATTTTAAAAATAGATGACAATTGTCAAAGTGTGATTTTATAGATTTTTTTTTTAAGAGTAATTTCCATTTGCTATTATTATTGCCTAAATGAACTGAAAATATTTTTGCTTATCAAATAATTTATATAATGGAAATTTGCTATAAAAATGGAATAACGCAATTTGAGTAATAAATTACAGAAGGCAGTATTGATGGCTCACACTAGATTTCTTAAAATATGTTTTGTCAACTTCATTAAAAATGCACAAAATACAATTGGAATCAATACACAATCATTGCAAGGCAATAAATTAAAAAGGCACCGCTGAAGCGCCGAGATGTTGCAACATTACGTGGTTGCAGATGCTGCAACCACAGCGGAGGCACCGGAGACAATGATAAATTGAGGTGCACGATCCCTCACGATGAGTGCGGCTGAATATGGCACTGCCAGAGAGGCAGTAGGTCACAGTAGAGCATGACCAGTGGTCCATTAATAACGGCCCATCTGGGTCAGAAGGTGGTTTTTGAAATGATTAGCAATCAAACAAGTGCTGTCAATACCCTTCTCAGCACTAAACTTGCCATATAAGTCTGTGCTTTTCACCACCCTCCCCTTCCCCCCACTTCCCAGGCTGTTTAGATCAGTGATAAAAGAGTACACCACACCCAACAATTTTTTTTTTTTTATGAGACACCACTGTTGTGTAGTTAAGACGAGGATAGAGGCTTTTGAAATGTGGTTCTACAGAAGACTGCTGAAGATTAGGTGGGTAGATTGCATAACTGATGAATAGGTACTAAACAGAATTGGAGAGATAAGGAATTTTTGGCATACCTTGACTAAAAGAAGGGATAGACTGGTAGGACACATTCTTAGACATCAAGGAATCATCAATTTAGCTTTGGAGGGAAGTGTGTGGGGGAAAAATTGCAGAGGGAGACCAAGAGACGAATACAGTAAGCAGATTCAAATGGATGTGGGTTACCATTCTTATGAGGAGATGAAGAGGTTTCAGAGGTTTGCTCATGATAAGAGTATGGTGAAAAGCTGCATCAAACCAGTCTCCGGTCTGAAGACCACAGCAACAGCAAACAATAAAAACACATTGTGATAATCAGTAAAGTCAGAAACTGTAGTAATTATGAAATATTGTTAATTGAAGATGTGTTTACAACTCATCATATTTCGAGTGCAGAAATCAACATATTTCATTATAATGACCCATATCATTGGAAAACAGAGCACCTCATCTTTATATAAAGTATCTAGAATTATCCAAAACTTGTCATGATAGGTAATAATTGTAATTAAAACTTTATACCAGTAACAACTTCAAGGCCTATTACTACCGTAATTAGACACATAGCGGGCAATACATTTGCCATTCATTTTCTCGATGTACCACTTATACTCATTTAACGTGCAAATTTACAATTGTTAAATCTTTACTGTGATTCATGAACTGTGTTAATTATGTTTCCTTTTTACATCAAATTACTTGATTTTTAGTAATAAAAGCATATACATCAGCTATAAGATTTCATATGTTTAGTAATGAGCTAATCCATCCTAGTCCACAATTGAGGTGGTAGATGTCTCAAACATTATGGCACATCCTACAATTGTGTTGTGTAAACTTGAAAGATAAGCCAATGACACACAGACACATACAATGTCCAGCACTGTCAAGGTTGTAAAGCCATAATGCTGGTTCATGTACAACAGATATGTGAGGAAATAAATGTTGAAAAACATGTTGCCTATCAATAATTGTACACGGTCCAAGGTATATATTTATAGTTAACATTCTGGCTTCCTACATGGAACACACAACACAGGCTATAAAAATTCAGCGCAATCAAACTTAAACAAGTTTCAGTTGCAACTCACTCTTTTATTCACATAATTAGCAGCATAGCAATCAATGGCAGATGGACACCAACCGGCACTTACAGACAACCCTTTCAACAAAATAAGAAACAGTACAAGGAAACAATAATAATAATAATAATAATAATAATAATAATAATAATAATAATAATAATATTTAATAATTGAAGTTCAGGGAGAAGAAATAAAAAGTTGCGGTTTGCCGCTGACATAGTAAATTAGTCAGAGACTACAAAGGATCTGCAAGAGCAATTGAATGGAATGGACAGTGCCTTGAAAGGAAGATATAAGATGGGCATTAACAAGAGTAAAACGAAGGTAATGGAATGCAATGTCAGAAAATCAAGCGATGCTGAAGGAATTAGCTTAGGTAATGAGATAATAAAAGTAGTAGATGAATTTTGTTATTTGGGTAGCAAGATAACCTCTGATGGCTGAACTAAAGAAGATATGAAATGAAGAATGGCTATGGGGAGAAAATCGTTTCTAAAGAAGCGAAACTTGTTAACATCCAATATTAATTTAAATGTTAGGAAGTCCTTTCTGAAAGCATTTGTCTGGAGTGTAGCATTGTATGGGAGTGAAATGTAGATGATAAGGAGTTCAGACAAAAAGATGATAGAAGCTTTTGAAATGTGGTGCTACAGACGAATGATGAAAATTAGATAGGTAGATCACGTGACTAATGAGGAGGTGCTTAACCGAATTGGGGAGAAAAGGAGTTTCTGGCATATCCTGACTAAGAGAAGGGATAGATTGGTAGGACATATTCTGAGACATCAAGGAATTGTCAACTTAGCATTAGAAGGAAGTGTGTGGTGTAAAAACCGTAGAGGGAGACCGAGGGACGAATACAGTAAGCAGATTCAAAAGGATGTAGGTTGCTGAATGTATTCTCAGATGAAGAGACTTGCACAGGACAGGGTAGTGTGGAGAGCTGCATCAAACCAGTCTGCGGACTGAAGACCACAACAATAACAATTATATCCAAAATGCAACTCTGAGGAGGACTGGAGATATCATAGCAGAATGTATTTGGGATATAACTCATTGAACAGAGATCACATGACTGAAAATATAGCCCCATGTGAAATTAGGAAGAGGATGAAATCAGTACTGAGTGTTGCTGACTATAACCGCTTCTACACACCTCAGCACTAAATTAGAGGCTCTAGATGTGTTGTTGGGGTATAACAGTCCATGCAGCTTCCAAAAAATTGCAATGTTGATCTGATGTAGAAGTAGGTATCATGGGCCATTCATTCCACAGTCAGCAACAAGTGAAGCAGGCATAAGGGAGTACAGACGTCTGAAAAATGAGGTTGATAGACAGTGCAGACTGGTTAAGCAGGAGTGGCATGAGGAGAAATGCAAGACTGTAGAAGAATGTATAATTAGGGAAAATACACCACCAACAGGAAGATAAAAGAAACATTTGAAGACAAGAATAGTAGCAATATGAATATCGAAGACAAGAAAAGTAGCAATATGAACATCAAGAACTCAGATGGAAAACCAGTACTAAGCAAAGAAGGGAAAGGCAGAAGGAATATATAAAGAGCGTTTACAAAGGAAATGAACTTGAAGGTGGTATTCTACAAATGGAAGACGAAGTAGATGAAGATGAGACAGGAGATACGATACTGCAAGAAGAATTTGACAGAGCACTAAAAGATTTGAGTAGAAACAAGGCCCCTGGAGTTGATGATGTTTCACCTGAACTGCTATCACTGTTAGGAGAACCAGTCATAAAGAAACTGTTCCACCTGTTATGCAAGATGTATGAGACAGGGATATAACCTCAGACTACAAGAAGAATATAGAGATTCCAATTCCAAAGAAAGCAAGTGCACGCGAATGTGACAATTACAGAACTATCAGTTTAACAAGTCACAGTTGCAAAATATTAACCCAAATTATTTACAGACTAATGAAAAACTAGTGGAATCCGACCTTGGGGAAGATAAGTTTGGATTTAGGAGAAATGTAGGAACAAGCGAGGCAATACTCACATTACGACTTAATCTTAGAAGATAGGTTAAGGAAAGGCAAACCTACGTTTTTAGCATTTTTAGATCTGGAGAAAGCTTTTGACAAAGTTGACTGGAATACACCCTTTCAAATTCTGAAGGTATCAGGGGTAAAATATAGGGAGCAAAGAGTTATATTCAACTTATACAAAAAACAGGCAGTAGAGGTTGGGAAGGGAGTAAGACAGGGTTGTAGCCTGTCCCCAATGTTGTTCAATCTGTACACTGAGCAAGCTGTGAAGGAATGCAAGGGGAAATTTGGAGAAGGAATTAAGTCCAGGAGAAAGAATAAAAAAAAATAAAAAAAAAAAAAATAAAAAATAAAAAAAAATAAAAACTTGTGGTTTGCTGACGACATAGTAATTCTGTCAGACTCAGCAAAGGACATGGAAGAGCAACTGAAGGGAAGATATAAGATGAACATTAACAAGAGTAAAACAAATGCAACGGAATGTAGTGTCAGAAAATCAGGCGATACTGTAGGAATTAGATTAAGTAATGAGACAATAAAAGTAGTAGATGAGTTTTATTAATTGGGTAGCAAGATAACATCTTATGACTGAAGTAAAGAAGATATAAAATGCAGACTGGCTATGGGAAGAAAAGTGTTTCTGAAGGAGCAAAATTTGTTGACATTCAACATTAGTTTAAATGTTAGGAAGTCCTTTCTGAAAGCATTTGTCTGGAGTGTAGCATTGCATGGGAGTGAAATGTGGACAATAAGAAGTGCAGACAAAAAGATAATAGAAGCTTTTGAAATGTGGCGCTACAAACAAATGATGAAGATTAGATGGGTAAAGAATTGGGGAGAATAGGAATGTCTGGCATATCCTGACTAAGAGAAGGGATAGGTTGGTGGGACATAGAGACATAAGAAATTGTCAATTTAGCATTAGAAGGAAGTGTGTGGGGTAAAAACTTGTAGAGACTGAGGGACGAATATAGTAAGCAGATTCAAAAGAATGTAGGCTGCCGTTTGTACTCCCAGATGAAGAGGCTTGCACAGAACAGGGTAGCTTGGAGAGCTGCATCAAAACAGTCTGTGTACTGAAGATAACAACAACAGAATCCAACAGTACAGACTTCAAAGATGTGAGCTTTTATAAAAACTGACTTGCTTAATGATTCTATTGAAAACTCCAACAATAGGTTAGTACCAGCGTGTCCATAGTGGTTAAGAGCATTAAGTCATACGTCTCCAAAATATTATGTTAGTAATACAGGTTTTCAATTGATTTTTATTTTCTCTTTTTTAAAATATAGTGGTTCATGGTGTGGGTTTCTGTAGTCATGTCCTAGTTCATAGACCACAGGCAACGTATGAGTGGCCAAGTAAGTGGTTCTGACAGTTGGGATGCCAGTTACTTTGGAATAATGTTGGGCATCTCGGACATATTCTGGGTCGTGGCCACCTTTGTGCTCAGACGGCAAAGACTACCAAATCCACCGGTTAGTCCCTCAACCGTTAGGGGTAAAACCCAGTGGGGACCTGGGCCAGTAAGGCTAGCAACCTGCTTCCCAGGTACTTAAATATCATGCTGGCAACAATCAGAGCAAAATGCCTCAGACCTTTGGAGGTGATGGAGTTCTACCTCTAATTGACAGACCAGGGACTCCTCCGATACGACTTGGCAAATGATCCAGAATGAGATGGGGAGCTATTAATATCAATGGGGATTATACTGGGAAGCAGGTGGAGCTGGCGGAGGCTTCAAGTAAGATGGGGTTAGATGTTTTAACTCTTAGTGACGTTAGAGTAAGGGGAGGGAAAGAGGATGAAGTCGGAGAATACAAGGTCTACCTGTCAGGAGTCAAAGTAGAAAGAGCACAGAGGGAAGTAGGGTTTTACATCAGGAAAGCAATCGAACCCAGCATAATTGCAATAAGGTATGTAAATGAATGACTGATGTGGATAGATTTGGCCATCTCCAACAAGAAAATTAGGATTGTGGCAGTGTATTCACCCTGTGAAGGGACAGATCAAGATAAGATGGACAGATTTTACAATGCACTTAGTGATGTAGTTGTTAGAGTGAAGGATAAGGATAGTGTTTTACTCATGGGTGATTTCAATGCCAGGATAGGAAATCGAACAGAAGGTTATGAAAAGGTTACGGGTAAGTTTGGAGAGGATATGGAGGCCAACTGGAACGGAAAACAGCTCTTGGATTTCTGTTCCAGTATGGGCTTAGTTATCACAAACTCCTTCTTTAAACATAAGGACATTCACCACTATACTTGGGAAGGAAGGGGAACCAGATCTGTCATTGACTATATAATAACAGACCAGAAATTCTGGAAGACAGTCAAGGACACACGTGTTTTCAGGGGGTTCTTTGATGATACTGATCATTATTTAATCTGCAGTGAAATTGGTTTTGTGAGACCAAAAGAGCAGAAAGTCAGGTCTATGTGTAGAAGGATAAGAGTGGAGAAGCTTCAGGACAAGGAAATTAGGCAGAAATACATAGCAATGATCTCGGAAAGGTACCAGTTAGTTGAAAGTAATGATTTACAGTCACTGGAAGAGGATTGGTCAAGGTACAGGGGGACACTACTGAAAGCAGCTAGAGAACATCTTGGAACAGTAGTGTGTAAAGGTAGGAAGAAGCAGACAGCCTGGTGGAATGACACATCCAAGGCAGCCTGTAAAAAGAAAAAAAAGGCATTTCAAAAATGGCTCCATACTAGAAATCAGGCAGACAGAGAAAGTTATGTTGAAGAAAGAAACAAAGCCAAACAGATAATTGCAGACTCCAAGCAGAAATCATGGGAAAACTTTGGAAATAAGCTAGAAACTCTGGGTCAAGCCATGGGAAAACCATTTTGGAGCGTGATTAGCAATCTTCAAAAGGGAGGGAAGAAGGAATTAACAAGTGTGTTGGACAGTTCAGGAAAACTGCTAGTCAATCCTGTGGATGCCTTGAGCAGATGGAGGGAATATTTTGAAGAATTGCTCAATGTAGGTGAAACGCTCAATGATGTGTCAGATTTTCAGGTAGAATGGGATAGGAACGATGATGGAAACAGGATCTCATTTGAGGAAGTGGAGAAAATGGTCAGTAGATTACAGTGCAATAAAGCGGCTGGGGTGGATGAAATTAAGCCAGAACTCATCAAATACAGTGGAATATCAGGTCTCAAATGGTTACACAGGATAACTGAGAAGGCATGGGAATCGGGACAGGTTCCATCTGACTGGACGAAAGCAGTAATCATGCCAATTTTCAAACATGGAAACAGAAAAGATTGTAACAGCTATCGAGGTATCTCTTTAATTAGCGTTGTAGGCAAATTATTCTCAGGTATTGTTGAAAGGAGAGTGCGAGCATTAATTGAGGGAAAGTTAGATGAAAATCAGTGTGGGTTTAGGCCTCTTAGAGGCTGTTAGGACCAGATATTTAGCTTACGGCAGGTAATGGAAAAGTGCTATGAGTGGAACAGGAAGTTGTATCTGTGCTTCATAGATCAAGAAAAGGCTTATGACCCCTGTTCCTAGGAGGAAGCTACTGTCAGTTCTACAAGATCATGGTATAGGAGGCAAACTTCTGCAGGCAATTAAAGGGCTTTATGTAGACTGTCAGGCAGCAGTTAGAGTAGATGGCAAATTAAGCTCATGGTTCAGGGTAGTTTCAGGGGTAAGACAAGGCTGTAACCTGTCATCACTGTTGTTCATAATATTCATGGATCATATGTTGAAAACAGTAGACTGGCAGGGCGGGATTAAAATAGGTCAAAACAAAATAAGCAGTCTCGCATATGCTGATGACTTAGTTGTAATGGCCGATTCAATTGAAGGGTTGCAAACTAATATTTCAGAGCTCGATCAGAGATGCAAGGATTATGATATGAAAATCAGTATCTCCAAAACAAATGTCTTGCAGGTACTAATAGATGGGAACAATGGCAGGAGGGTGTACATAATGAGGAAATCAAATAAATACTGGGAATGAACACCATCGATGAAGCAGTTAGAGTGAACAGACTGAGATTTTGGGGTCACGTTACACACATGGGAGAAGCAAGGTTACCTAAGAGACTCACGAGCTCAGCAGCGGAGGGTAAAAGGAGTCGAGGTAGACCAAGAAGAAAGTACTTAGATTCGGTGCAGAATGATTTTGAAGTAAAAGGCATCAGACGAGGCATCAATGTTAGCATTGAATAGGGGATCATGGAGGAATTTTATTGGAGGTACTATGCTCAAGACTGAACACTGAAAGGCATAATCAGTCTCTAATGATGATTTTAAAATACAGAATATGCAACAACAAAAAAATTCTTTACTGTAGTTACTTGAATTTAAGCCATACTTTTTTTCCTGTTTTTAGAATCCAAAGAACCATCTGCAGCTCAGAATCAAGTGCAAAACAAACTAACATTTTGAATAAGACTAGGCGTCATCAAAACTAAGTTTTGCTGTCAAATGCAAGCAGCATTAGCAATGCTTTGTAGATTCAAAAACTTCTACGCTAATAAAAATACAAATAAAAAAATACGATAGAAGATGAGTCTACTTTTTTCCGAGTTTCAATCACTGAATCACCACAATGCAGGAAAGAGAAATTCTTTGAATGTAGCAATGTTTCAAATATACATACCAACAAAAAATAAATTTCTTTACATCAATACCAACAATGCACAAGACCTTAGGAATATTGCAAATATGTAATGATTTTCAAATATGTGGATATGCAGAGATGTAGTAGCACAGCTTTAGAGTACACAGTTTTGCAACTCAGAATTATTCGTATGTGTTTCTACATATTTCATGTACATCAATAGGGGACAAGAAAAAATGGAGTAAATTTATAGCCGAAACTGAAGTGAGTGATTGGTTTCATATTTATTGCTGTGCTTATTAATGAATGTCATAATTCCTTATGATTATGGTGACAATACAAACTGATCCACTGACGATTTATCTGCCCCCATGATTTAATTACAAAACATCATCATTTGAAACATCAATCAATAGAAACATCAATTATTAGACATTAAGATTGCTTGGCAGAGTGTTATTCTGAAGCAAAGTTTACTGCCTCCATAATCAAAATTTTATATTTAATTGCTTTTTTCTTCAGAACCAGGTATCTGTTTCCTGTCCCATTCCAAGTAAAACACAGATGACACATTCACACATTGGCTAGTCAGAAATATATTGATGTCTTTCTACAAATATTTCACAATTTTTGAGTTCGTGGTTAGGTTGAACATAATAGCATGGCAAAAGAATAGAAATGCAGATTTGTTTACATTGAGAAAGACTCAATGGCTGTTTGCAACAGCATGTGATTGGCCGCAAATCCTTCCCATGCCATCACCAACTATTACTGCCAACACTTAAAATATTTTCACCAAAATAACCGTGCTTAAGCTTGATTGCCAAGCTTACGACTCAATCCCAACTACTGTAGCTGTATCTCCAACCAGTCTACTCAATTTCTATTTTTTGTTACAATGAATCAACTTTGTTTCGTTTTTTAAAAAAATGGCCTACTCCCCCCCTCTCTACTTAACTTTTGAGTCTTTTTTGTAGGGTGTGGCTTAGATTCAAGTAAATATGATACTCTCACGTCAACAGTTCCACCATCTATTGAAAGTCCTATTGAGAAGGTATTTTTCATACAGCTTTCCCATTTTTCTAAGTTTTTTTTTTCTATAAATATTAGCTATGAACAAGCACTTTTTTCTCCCATTAAGGTTGATCTAAAGAATGAAACAGAAAAAGGAAGGTGTCAACTATGGAGTGACAATGATGTCATTCTCAATTTTAAAGAAACCCACAGTGCTACAGAAAAGCTGTGATCTCTCTCTCTCTCTCTCTCTCTCTCTCTCTCTCTCTCTCTCTCTCTCTCTCTCTGTGTGTGTGTGTGTGTGTGTGTGTGTGTGTGTGTGTGTGTCAGTTCTTTTCTAACAAGGAAAAGTCCAGGTTGTAATTTGACAATATAATGATGATAGTTTACATCTCACTATAAAGACATACAATGAGATATGATAGGCATATAAAAAAACACATTCATACACATTTAATTCTAGCTTTTGGTCATTACCCTTCATCAGAAAAAACATATGAAAAAACATATTCACACAATCAGAGAGGTACACCACTTAACAGACACAGACATTCAATTCAGAATGTGACAGCCGGAGATGACAGTTGTGTGTCTGTGAAGCGTACCAGTGTGATTATGTCTTTTCTGATGAAGGCCAATAGCTGAAAGTTAGAATTAAATGTATATGAATATCTTTTATGTGTGCCTGTTGCAGCTTGCAATACATCTTTGTGGTGATTTCTGAACTATGCTCATCTCATATATTGTTCAATCACAATTTTTTTCCTCATATCCAGGAAGTGTACAATTTTATCCCCACAAAGTACAAAGGCAAAATTTTTCTTAACTTCAAGTCTAGTCACATAAAGCTAAGAATCTGTTGCCACATGTTTGTAACAATTGTCCCTTACTAATGCTATCTACTCCCTTGCCCAATGTTCTTTGTCTTACAACAAAGAAATTATAGCTCTGAGCAGTCAAGATTTATTATCTTTCATATCTATGGCAGTTGTTCCATATTATCAGTTTCAGCAGCTTTTGAGTGAGTATTATTTATCCATGTAACTCTATTTTGAATTTAAAACTCATATTCTTTCTTGTTACCAAAAGAAAATAAGACAATAATATCTAGATCAAAAAAGACTAGTACGTCACATGAGAGAAAAATGTTTGTGATTGAAATGGAAGACTTATTCACAGAGATGTGTGATGACTCCAATCCTAAATTTTTCTTTACTGTTACTAATGTGACACTTCCGTAACAGTACTGAAAACATCCACTACGTTATGGGCAATGAAAACTTATCACTATCAGTTTTAGTGTCTTATGCAACCAATACCAATAACTAAAAGTTCCAGTTATTAATCAGGGAATTTTCAATTTGTGTGAACATCAACCTATTTGAAAGTGCACTCTAAGAAGGTAATCTGCAAGGTAAATAATGGGAGCAGCTGAACTGAAATTTGTTGAAAAATTCAAGAGAGATTTCCACTTGGTACCAACTTTAGTTAGCAAACAAACCCATTTTAACGTATTTCAAATATTTGCAAACAATATTACAAGAAGAGAGAACAGCTTTCCTGTACTAACCTTCAGTACATTAAATCCATAATACTGTTACAAAAGTATAAAAATACCGGGGGGAAATAAATAGTATTATTTCAAATTCAATTACACTGTTTCAGTGAGCATCAGCTTCACCTACTGCTTTTGTTTTATTTTATTTACTTATTTTTTATGTGTAGATCCACTGAAAAGTATCCTCTATTAGTTAATATTGGCAATACTGCTGAATTTTTTTTTTTTTTTTTTTAATCCAGCTACACCCACCAGCCACTTACCCAAAGAGACTTCTCAGAGTGCACCAAATACAGCAAATTATTAACACGAGCCAGAGGATAGGGCACACAAATAGAAACAGAATATCAATCTCGAAAGGATAAAGTATCCGAGACACGCACAGGTCCCGCAACCTCAAAAAGCGAGGGAGCACAATTCTCACTGCCGGCTCTGCTGCGCTACGGGCGGCGTGGCAGCTAACCTGCGGCACTCCGCCGCCGCCGCCGGAGACACCAGGTCGGCACGAGGCGCGGAGGGGCCGGGAGACGGGGACGGTACGGGGGACACTTTGCACACAATCTGCTCACAAGCCGTCTCCTGTCTCTGTTGCTGCGGGGAGTGGAGATGGTGCAGAGGGGCGAGCAGCGGCACGGGCAGCGGCAGGTGCTGCTGGACGGAACGTTCCTCGGGCGGCAGCTGCAGCAGCTGTTGGGAAGCCTGGTGAGAGTGCTGCACGTGGAGCAGCACCGTGCGCATCGCGGAGTCTTCCTGGGCTTGCGACTGCGAGGCCGACTGTTGCTGGTGGTGGTGCTGGTGCTGGGATGACTGCTGCTGCTGCTGCTGCTGCTCTTGCTGCTGATGTTGGTGATGTCCCTACAGTCATACATTTTATTTACTGACAAAAGTGAAATATGTCTCTACTATCATTATTTATTACTACATCAGAATAACAACTCACTACACAGACAATCCGCTAAGTGACAGACAGGCATGATGGAAAGAAAAGACAGTCACAACCACACAGATTAGCTTTTGACGGAGCCTTCATTAGAAAAAGAACACGTGAATTCATTCAATATTATACAGGCACAAATAAGACACACATGACCGCTATCTCTTTTTCTGTAACTAGAGAATCATACTGTCTATTGGGGGAAACCATATGAAAATCCGTTCAGTACTTTTTGAGTTTATCAGGGACACAGACAGGCAGACACGGCAAAAGGACTTTGTTTTACAATATGTATAGATATAGATTTACAATATTATTATGTCTTGATCGTTATTAAAGTCTGAATGTTGAAATGGTGGAAGCATCGTACTATGAAATAATAAACTTCTTTTCGTATATACATTAATTTTCAAACAATGTAAATTCCAGGAAGGATTCAACAATGTTTTTGGGAAGAATTGGTTGCTTAATCACCACAGAGATGTCTGATGAACCACAGAAAGGCACAAATAACAGAACACAACTTGTTTAAAAAAAGCTTTTGGCCATTACAACCTTCGCTGGTCAGAGAAAACACACACACACACATACACACACACACACACACACACACACACACACACACACACACAACCACTGTCTCCAGACGTAGTGGGCACCCGTATGGCCATCTAGAGAAATCCTTCATGACTATCCAGAATCCCAAACCCCTCATCTGGTTCAGATTCATTGATGATATCATCATAGCCTGGCCTGAAGGTGAGGACACATTACTCACATTTCTTCAAAACATCAACACCTTCTTCTCAATTACCTTCACCCGGTCCTACTCAACCCAACGAGCCACCTTCCTCGATGTTGACCTCCACCTCAAAGATGGCCTTATTGTTCCCTCAGTCCACATCTCACCTAACAACCATCAACAAGATTTCCATTTCGACAGCTGCCACCCACTCCACACCAAAAACTCCCTTCTGTAGCAGCCTGTGGTGATCGCATCTGCAGTGATGAGCGGCCCCTCTCCAAATAAACCAATTGCCTCACTGGCTGCACTTACCCTCATAACTCAGTTCATAATCAGATCTTGCGGGTCCTGTCTGTCCAGCCACGCACCACCTCCCCACACCCACCATCTGGCCACAAAGGAGCACCCCTCTTGTGACCCAATATCACACAAGTCTAAAGCAGTTAAACCACATTCTCCACCAGGATTTTGACTACCTTTCATCCTGCCCTGAATTGAGAAATATTCTAGCCAATATTCACCCTACCCTCTTAGAATAATATTCCACCAAACCTAAGAAATATCCTTGTCTAGCCCTAATTCATCCCTGCTCCCAAACCCTTGCCCCAAGGCACATATTGCTGCAACAGACCTAGATGCAAAACTTGTCCTACCACCATCCCATGACAACCTACTCCAGTGCCATCACATGCATTTCCTATTCCATAAAAGGCAGGGCAACCTTTGAAAGCAGCCATGTGTTTACAAGATAAAATCAATCAAAAGTGAAGGCTGTAAACTCCACAAAATACCTAGGATTTACTATTACTTCAGACAAACTGGAAAGAACACATAGATAATGTTATGGGGAAGGTGAACCAAAGACTGCGTTTTATTGGCAGAACCTTTAAAAGACTACCAAAGAGGCTGCATACGCTATGCTTGTCCATCATTTTTTGGAGTATTGCTGCCTAGTGTGGGATCCTTATCAGGTGGGTTTGACGAAGGACATCGAAAGAGTCCAAAGAAGAGCAGCTCGTTTCGTATTGTCACAATACAGGGGAGATAGCGTTATGGAAATGATACAGCATCTGGGATGGGAATCATTACAACAATGGCACTTATCGCTGCAGCGTGGGCTACTTACGAAACTCCAATCACCAACATTCTCCTCCGAATGCAAAAATATATTGTTGACTCCCACTTACATAGGTAGAAATGATCATCAGAATAAAATACGAGAAATCAGAGCTCGAACGGAGAGATTCAGGTGTTCTTTCTTCCCGCACGCTACTCGAGAATGGAATGGCACGTAAATAGTATAATAGTTGTTCGATAAACCCTCTTCCAGGCACTTAAATGTGATTTGCAGTGTATCCCATGTAGATGTAGATTTACAAACTGAGCTACAACCACTGTGCAGCTTTCTGTGAAAGACCAACAACAAGTTGTCTTTCCAGATGAATGGCCATCATCAATCTGTGACCATGAGACAGCTACAACATACTCTTGCAGATAGAGCTCATATCAATGACTGCTACACAGCATGAGCCATTTGGTCCGGAGACGGCAGGTGTGTGTGTGTGTGTGTGTGTGTGTGTGTGTGTGTGTGTGTGTGTGTGTGTGTGTGGTTTTGCCTGACCAATGAGGGCTGTAAAGGCCAAACAATTTTCTGAACAAGTTGTATTTCAGAATAAAACTTTCACTCTGCAGCAGAGTGTGCGCTGATATGAAACTTCCTGGCAGATTAAAATTGCGTGCCGGAACTGGGACTCGAACCTGGAACTGGCGGAATTATAGTTGTGGTGTAGCATTGTGACTCATGTCGGGATAGCTCAGTTGGTAGAGTGCTTGCCCGCGAAAGGCAAAGGTCCCAGATTCGAGTCTCGGTTCCAGCAAGCAATTTTAATCTGCCAGGAAGTTTCATATCAGCACAAACTCCTTTGCAGAGTGAAAGTTTCATTCTGGAAACATCCCTTAGGCTGTGGCTAAGCCATGTCTCCACCATATCCTTTCTTCCAGGAGTGCTAGTCTTGCAAGGTTCGCAGGAGAGCTGCTGTGAAGTTTGGAAAGTAGGAGGTGAGATACTAGCGGAAGTAAAGTTGTGGGGCAGCATTGTGAGTCGTGTCAGGATAGCTCAGTTAGTAGAGTGTTTGCCCGCAAAAGGCAAAGGTCCCAGGTTCAAGTCTCGGTTCCAGCACGCAATTTTAATCTGCCTTGAAGTTTCAAGTTGTATTCTGTTATGTGCATCTTTCTGCGGCTCATCAGACTTCTCTACGGTCAGAAGAAACCTTCCTTCCAGAAGAATCCTTCCTGAAATTTCCATGGTTTGTTTTATAATATGTATACATAAAACGCTTATGTTTGTATTTAGTGTTTCAAAGCTGACAAGTTGAATTATTTTGTTAAAAATGTATCCAATGTTACCATTTTAGTACTATGTTACTATGTAACAAACCCCTTTTCTTTTTAACAAAAATATTCAACATGTCAGCTTTGAACCTCTACATATAAACATCAGCTTTTTATATTTTTATGTTTTAGTAAACCTAATTCAGTGTCACAAAAATGTAATACTTTCCTGTGAAGATGTCAATTTGTAACTTCTGTAACAATAACATCTTTCTAAGTCACACATCTATGAACATATGCCATACCTGCCAACTTTTGAAAAGAGCTTTCAGTAAAACTCACGTTTGTCAAAAAGAGTAACAATTTTCGACACATCCCAGCTTGATAAAAATGATAATACTTCTGGGCTACAAATTATGATAATTTATGCTTTAATCAAGACACTTAAATGAAATTACATCTATTTATGTCCTATGCCAATTATTTGTACATGAATTAACATAATATGCACTGCAAATCACATACTAGTTTGACTTTATAAAGTCATAGTTGTGGCCTCTTTAGCTTCTATAAAAAAAGTTGTAGTCTTGAGAAAATGTTTTGTCATAAGAAGAAGGATCAGTACTCCTGACCCTCAAAATAGAAATAGACTTCAAAGATTCATTGCACATGGCTGATCTACATTTCTATTTTTCTTCACAAGGCTGAAACATGTTCACATTCTGCACTTTGGTGAGAATAAAGAGCATTACCGTGGAAATTTGATTATACTTAAGAAGTCCATCAGCTCCATGAATTATTCATATTCATATCCAACTGGAATAATTTGTAGCACACTGATTTGAAACCAAAGTGTCAAATATCTGAAGAGTTGTGAACTGTGGCAAACTGTGTGGAACAATTAATTTGAGGGGCAGAGGCTGTCAACATCTAAGATTCACTCCTAAGAATGTTATTCTGGCTTAATACTCAATTCCAATCACACCAATCAATTTAAAAAACAGTTTATCAACTATTGTACACATGCCTTCACCCCAGGCAAAAAACTGATTCTATGGAAATGGGTTGATTATTGAATGTTAATTTTTAATTTTTATCCACAAAGTCATAAAATGACACCGTCCATCCATACAAACATAAAATGCTACAATTTCTGTAAATTTTATGGGTAAACCATAAAAGTTGGTAGGTATGATATGCTGATTGTGGCCTAAGATGCTGAAATAATTTTCAATAAATAACTTTGCAGGACATCAGAAATTCCTCCTTTTTGATATTATCAATGGAAAATTAAATTAATTGTTTATTATTTCTCAAGTAACTGACATAACACTTAATACAGTTGTCCCACTTAGAGACAACTTAGAAGAAAAGAACCACAATTGTAACAAAGAGTGCACCTCTTTGTCGGAAGCAAGTCAACAGCAAGTTCAGGGCTCCAAAAATCTAGGAGCCATATAGAGAGATTGATACTATATGAATAACATGTAAAGCCTTTTCAACAAAATTTCTGCAGCAAAACTGGTATTAATCTTGGCAACATGTGGCATTTTCTACAACAGACTGATGCTGTTTAGGCTATACGGCAGTTTTGCAGGGAAGGTCTTATTCACTTTGCCCAAAGTCCCAACCACTCCCTGTACAATATCCATAGCTATGAGGTCTAGAAGACAGACAGACATGGCTATTGATTTGCTTTGGATTAAGAGAAGCATGCCTTCTACAATCATGGCTCCATGGGCAATCACAAATTTAATTTTTTCTTGAAGGCACTGGTCATCTTGACTCAAATTGGAATGAACATACCATATTTACTCACATAATTTATGCATTTTCTTTTGGATGAAAAAACCCCTTGCACAAAATATGCGGGGAATTAAAAAAAACATTTACTCAGCCTATTTCTTGGCGTGCTGCATATGGTACCTCAAAGACGCGCTTTGAATAGCTTTTCAATTCACTGAATACCTAATAAGTTACAGCAATATATTTACCAGTATTAAAGCACGCGTTATGATATTTACCAAAGTCATGTAGTACTGATGACTCCATGCAAGAAATGAAAACACCGTACCGTAAATAAATACCGAAATAATACTGATTATTTAATGTTCATTTTTAAGTTATGTATGGTACATTTAACATTATTAACACAAATATCCAGTTTCAATAAAATCAGCAAAGGTTTTAGTACGGCGTGGTTACAGTAGGTGGCATTAAAAGTGTAAATTGTGTAGGAAATCAGATCGTGCATTACACACACAAAATAATGGGCAGCCGACAGGCGCAAATTAAAGTAAGATTTGTAGAGCTTTCAGAAAAGTTTCATTTAATTAATACACGCTCACATTAACATGCATGTACACTCAAGGAGGCTGAGCAAACTCCACATATACTACGGTATTTGGTTCTGAAAAGAAGTCTGTTGGCTGTGCTGCCGTGCGAGAGGTCAGCGGGAGAGGGAATGTTTACGTCCCCTCGTAGCCTCATATTATCCTTGCACTGTTACCTGAGCCCTGGGCGATCGACGGAAGGCAGCAGTGTTCGTGCAGCTCCGGAATGTTTATGCTCTCTACCAACCTTATTGGTGAAAACAGCGGTATGCGCCATAGCCAATGTGTCTTTATTGTTGATTCATGAGTGTTGCTCATCATTGTGTTCTTATAAAAATGAGCGAGGAGGCTGTACCCGGTCCTTCACTTCCATGTACACACAGCAGAATATTGCAAACCAACAATGCAATCCATCCTCAGCAATATTCAAGAAGGCCATGGACACGTAAACGACAAAATAGATCTTACTGTAATAGGGTTCATAATTAGTAGCATAAGTTTATGTATTCGATTAGTCATAAATTAAAGTGATGCTTAATTTCGTGTCCCTTCTGCAACACATTAAGCCATTACAGTTCCATTTAAAAGCTGTAAACTATACGGTATGAGCTGGCTATACTGAGAGGAGGCGCGGCTAACCTAACAGCCAATGCGCTGCGAGCCGAATGTAAACATCCGCTGCTAGCAGTCTCCACTCAGGATTCAGGTAAAAGTGCGAGGATAATAACAGTCATAACGATTAGCAACCACGCTATGTTCCAGACTGGGCACGGATTGTGAAAACACTTAACCACAGCTACTTCAATCCCTGCCATTTCACAAATATTGTATGAGAAAAAATTTTACAAAGTTTTAAAAAAATTAGAAAATGCTAAAGAATTAGGGTGCGCAGAATATGTGAGGATTTAAAAAGGACAAAAATCGGTATTAAAAACTAGGGTGCCCAAAATACTCGGTGGCGAAGATTATGCAAGTAAACGCGGTATTAAGAGTTATGGTGATAACTAGTGAAATAAGAGACATTTTACTTAATAAAAAGGGAAAAGGCAGCCACTCACCTAAGGCAGACTGATGTGTGAATCACAGTAATATGTAACAGACAGCAGAAAACAAGCTAGCTTTAGCTTCTGACCTCCCCCCCCCCCCCACACACACACAAAACATACACTGCCACTTACCTATTTATCTATATTTATCATGTTCTAAAGTATCCAAATTGGAAAAAAAGTGGAATGAGTCAGTAAATGAAATTTTAACAGAAGAATAGTAATAGATTAAATGAAACACATAGGAATCTTATGCACACAAGTAAATGAAACAAAAACTTTAAACCAGGAATTAGTTTAATTTTTTATTCTTTTATCCCCCCCCCCCCTTTCACCTCAGGTGTTCCTCAGCAGATGAGAAAAAGTGAACCATGAGGAAACCCTTCTGATAAGACTTGAAAGTGCATGGATTACTACCATGATTTTTGAATTCCTGCGAAATCCTCTGAATCAGAGACTCAGATGGTTATATCTCTCAGAGCTACCCATTCTTCTTCTACATCTACATAATATACTCCAAAATCCACCAATAGAATGTGGAAAAAAAAGTCTATATGCATTTGTATGAGCCCTAATTTCTATTATCTTGCCTTTGTGATAATTATGCAAAATGTAAGTAGGCGGCAGAAAGATCGTTCTACACTCAGCTTCGAATTCCAGTCCTCTAAATTTCCTCAACAAAATTTCTCCAAAAGAACATCATCTTTTTTCCAGCAAATCCTCATTTGAGTTCCCGGAGCATTTCTATGATACTCAAGCACTGGTGGAACCTACCTGTAAGAAACCTAGCCACTACCTCTGAACTGCTTCTATGTCTTCCATCAAATTGATCTGCTGCGGATCCCAAACACTTGAGCAATACTCAAGACGTGGTCGTACAAGCGTTTTATATGTGGTCTCCTTTACAGATGAAGTACATCTTCCCAAAATTCTCCCAATAAACCGAAGTCAGCTGTCCGCCTTACATGTTCGCTCCACTTCATATCGCACTGCAGTGTTAGGTGTGGATATTTGAATGACGTGACTGCATCAAGAAGCTCACTACTAATGCTGTATTCAAACATTATGGGATTGTTTCTCCTGCTCATGTGCATCACCTTACATTTTTCTACATTTAGAGCCAGCTGCCATTCTTCACACCAACTAGAAATTTTGTCTATGTCATCCTGTATGCTATTACAGTATTACTTCCCCTCCCCCCCCCCCCTCCAGACAATCCTTGCCTAAAGCTGCTCCTTAAACTCTCAACCACCTCTGGTTCTTTCAATTTGTCAAGATTCAATTTCTTTCATTTTCTAACTTTTTGCAGTCTATTAAGTTTTAATCTACAGTTCATAAACAGTAAGTTATGATCAAAGTCTATATCTGTCCCCGGATATGTCTTGCAGTTTAAAACCTGGCTTCTAAATTTTTGCCTTGCCATTATAAAGTCATTTTGGTACCTCCCAGTGTCTCCTGGTCTCTTCCATGTATATAACCTCCTTTTAGTATGATTAAACAAAATGTTTGTGATTCTAAACTTCACTAATCCCCACCATATCTAACTATATATATACAATATGGTGCAGATAAAATATCTCCGTGGTGCAAAAATTGACAGCTGAGCATAAATAATTAAAAGCGTGAACACATCCATAAGAGCACTAAAAGAAATCAACTGAACTCTATTTACACAATAAGTCAGTCAAATCTACAGTCCGTACATTCAAATAAAGGCCAAGGAATAACAATTACAAACAAATTTAGTTGGATATAACAAACACAAATATTGTTTAGAAGACAAGCCACAGGCTACGTTTCATTGGCAAAACACTCAGAAGATGCAACAGTTCTAATAAAGAAACTGCCTACACTACACTTGTGTATCCCACTTTAGAGTATTTGTGTTCAATGTTTGATTCCTACCACATGGGACTGATGGAGTATATAGTATTTGTGCAGTCACAATATAGGGGAAAAAGTGTGACTTATACGACACACAAGTTGGGGTGGAAATCATTAAAAGAAAGATACTATTCATTGTAGCGAGATTTGTTTGTGAACATACTTTGTTGGCACCCATGTTCATAGGGAGACATGTTCCTCATAATAAAATAAGAGAAATTAGATCAAAAACAGAAAGACTTAGGTGTGATTTTTCTTGTGCATAGAGAATGGAATGGTAGAGAAATATCATAAAAGCAGTTTGATCAACCCTCGACCATGCACTTAAATGTGATTTGCACAGTATTTATGTAGATCGTTCACCACACTAGTGACATCAGCAACATAAATAGTTTAGAATTACCTGTTATACTAGAAAGCATTTCTTCTTCCAGTAGTGTCTGTGTCTGGAAGTTGGCACATAGCTATAGGTGTTTATGTTAAAGGTTTTTAAACTTTGCAAGCAACCATATAGTGCATGGCAGCGAGTACCTTAGTATAAATCTCCACACAATTTCATTGAGCAAGTTTTTTGACATTAGTAATTTTTCATAGACATGGGCAGGAGGAGACAGGTTAAGACAGCAGAGGAGGAGATGAACAAAGGGGGAGGGTAGATGAGGGAGTGGGGTTGAAATACAGAGAGGAAGAAATAAAAGAGTTGGACTAACCTAATGTAGGAGTAATAAATAAGTGGGAAACACCAGGTTTTCAGCTAGTCATTTATGCAAATAAGAAACAGCAGCAGCCCCAGACCCTGGGGCACCCTTCTCCTGTTAACTGCACTCCATTGTGAGTAGATACCATAGCCACACTACAGAATTACCTTCTGCTGCATGTTATTAAGGCAAGAGGTTAACCTATTGTGAACTACTCTCTTTATTCTCTAATGTTTCCACTTCTGCAACAATTTTTTGTGATCAAAGTGTGTGATCAACACAATCAAATACCTTTGTTAAATCAGAGAAGGTGCCTAGTGCACAGACTTTTATTTAATCCAGCCAGTGCCCCACAGAGAAAAGAGAATATAGAATTTTCAGTTGTTAAACTGCTTATAAAACCAAACTGTATATTTTACAGCAAATTATGTGGTTCATTTATAGCACACTATTCCATCCAAGTTTCCCTCTATAATTTTCGATATATATATATATATATATATATATATATATATATATATATATATATATATATATATATATATATAACCTTCCAGGTGGGAAAATGGTATAAAATAAAGATTTTTGACTTACCTAAAGTACAGGCTCGTCGATAGAAACACCAAACAGACACAAAAACACACAACCATTCGAGCTTTCGCCGCCAGTGGTGGCTTCTTCGGGGGGGGGGGGGGGGGGGAGGGAGGAAGGAGGGGAGAAGGGGAGGGATGCGGGTTTTGGGGGGGTGGAGGGGGAGCCGTTCCAGTCCCAAGAGTGGAGGGACTTGCCTTGGGGGACGGAGGGGAGGGTGGACGAATACACGCACACTCACACATGTCCACATCCAGACACACCTAGGCAGACATTTCCGGTGTGTTTGGATGTGGATATGTGTGAGTGTGTGTGTATTTGTTTACCTTCCTTTTTGTCCCCTAAGGTAAGTCCTTCCACTCCTGGGATTGGAATGGCTCCTTTTCCACTTCCTTAAAACCTGTATCCTTCCCTTTCTCCTCTCCTTCCTCCCTCTTTATCCCGAAGAAGCCACCACTGGTGGCAAAAGCTCGTATGTGTGTTTGTGTGTGATTTTATTTGTTTCTCTTGACGAGCCGGTCCTTTTGGTAAGTCATCTCTTTTCTATATATATATATATATATGAAAAGAGATGACTTACCAAAAGGACCGGCTCGTCGATAGAAACAAATAAAATCACACACAAACACACATACAAGCTTTCGCCACCACTGGCAGCTTCTTCAGGAAAAAGAGGAAAAAAGGGGAGGAAAAAGGGAAGGATATGGGTTTTAAGGAAGTGGAAAAAGAGTCATTCCAATCCCAGGAGTGGAAGGACTTACTCTAGGGGAAAAAAAGGAAGGTAAACAAATACACACACACTCAGACATATCGAAACGCAAACACACCTAGACAGACATTTGTAAAAAGCAAAGAAGTTGGACAGAGATACCAATTGAGGCAGAGGCTCTGTCCACAGAACCAAGGCAAAGATGCTAAAGATGGTGGGCGGGAATTTGAATTAGCGGAGATTGAGACCAGGTGGGCAACGGGAGGAGAGAATAAGCTGAAGGGCAAGTTCCCATCTCCGGAGTTCTGAAAGGTTAGTGTCGGTGGGAAGTATCCAGATAACCCGGACGGTGTAACACTACACCAAGATGTGCTGGCCATGCACTAAGGCATGTTTAGCCACAGGGTGATCCTCATTACCAACAAACACTGTCTGCCTGTGACCATTCATGCGAATGGACAGTTTGTTGCTGGTCATTCCCACATAGAACGCTTCACAGTGCAGGCATGTCAGTTGGTAAATCACGTGGGTGCTATCGCAAGTGGCTCTGCCCTTGATCGTGTACACCTTCCGGGTTACTGGACTGGAGTAAGTGGTGGTGGAAGGGTGCATAGGGCAAACCCAGTCTCTCCCATCTGCTCAATCTCCCACTTCCAGCTCCACTCCCCCCCCCCCCCCAAACCTCACAATCCTAATCCACACAATCCTGAACCACAACATCCCAATTCAGTAGTGAACCTCTCCTATAAACCTCTCTCCCAATCTGAAACCTCCGTCCTATCCAAAGGCCTCACCTTTAGTCCCACTCCCAAACTCAACCAAACAGCCCTTGTCAAAGACCTACTATCCTATACTCGTAGCCTTGGCTGGAGATATCACCTTGCCACGAAGAAAAATAATCCTACTCCTGATGATCCAGTTCCCCAAGACATCAGTCAAATTGAACCCTGCCTGGAACAGTTCCGTCCTCCATCACAGCGAGACCCACCCGCTCTCCCTCAAAATCACCCCCTTCAAACCTTCCAGGAATTCCTTACTTCCAACCTTGCCTCTCAGTCCTTCCTGAAAAACCTTAATCCTACTCCCAACATTACCGCAGCTGAATCCCGAGCTATCCGTGATCTGAAGGCTGACCATTCCATCACCATTCTCCCTGCCGACAAGGGATCCACAACCGTGGGACTTGTTCGGCGGGAGTATGTGGCTGATGGACTGCGCCAGCTTTCAGACAATACTACCTACAAAGTCTGTCAACACAACCCCATTCCTGATGTCCAGGCAGAGATTCAGGGAATTCTCAGATCCTTAGGCCCCCTACAAAACCTTTCACCCGAGTCCATCAAACTCATGACCCCACCGACACCCCGCACCCCTACCTTCTACCTACTTCCTAAGATTCACAAACCTAATCATCCAGGCCGACCAATTGTGGCCGGTTACCAAGCCCCCACAGAACGAATCTCTGCCTACATAGACCAACACCTTCAACCCATCATGTGCAGTCTCCCATCCTTCATCAAAGACACCAACCACTTCCTCGATCGCCTGAAATCCTTACCCAGCCTGTTACCTACTGAAACCATCCTTGTAACCATTGATGCCACTTCCTTATACACAAATATCCCACATGCCCAGGGCCTCGCTGTGATGGAGTATTTCCTTTCACGCCGACCACCCACATCCCTACCTAAAACCTCTTTCCTTAATACCCTAGCCAGCTTCATCCTAACCCACAACTTCTTCACCTTTGAGGGCCAGACATACCAACAACTAAAGGGAACAGCCATGGGAACCAGGATGGCCCCCTCGTACGCAAACTTATTTATGGGACGCTTAGAGGAAGCCTTCCTGGATACCCAAGCCTGTCAACCCAAAGTTTGGTACAGATTCATTGATGACATCTTCATGATCTGGACCAACAGTGAAGAAGAACTCCAGAATTTCCTCTCCAACCTCAACTCCTTTGGTCCCATCAAATTCACCTGGTCCTATTCCAAATCCCATGCCACATTCCTCGATGTTGACCTCCATCTGTCCAACGGCCAACTTCACACATCCGTCCACATCAAACCAACCAACAAACAACAGTACCTCCATTATGACAGCTGCCATCCATTCCATATCAAACGTTCCCTTCCCTACAGCTTAGGTCTTCGTGGCAAAAGAGTCTGCTCCAGTCCCGAATCCCTGAACCAGTACACCAATAACCTAATAACAGCTTTCACGTACCGCAGCTATCCTCCTGATCTGGTTCAGAAACAAATTACCAGACCCACCTCCTCATCCCCCCAAAACCAGAACCTTACACCGAAGAATCCCAGAAGTGCCCCTTTTGTCACCGGATACTTTCCGGGGCTGGAGCGGACTCTGAATGTGGCTCTACAGCTGGGATACGACTTCCTTAAATCCTGCCCCGAAATGAGATCCATCCTTAATGACATCCTTCCCACTCCAACAAGTGTGTCTTTCCGCTGCCCACATAACCTCCGTAACCTCCTAGTCCACCCCTATGAAATCCCCAAACCACCTTCCCTACCCTCTGGCTACTACCCATGCAACCGCCCCCGTTGTAAGACCTGTCCTATGCACCCTTCCACCACCACTTACTCCAGTTACTGACAGTTCTACAGTATGTCTGCCTAAGTGTACTTGCGTCTGTGTAAATGTGTGGGTGTGTGTGTGTATTTGTTTACCCTCCTTTTTTCCCCCCAAGTTAAGTCTTTCCTGTCCTGGGATTGGAATGACTCCTTATACACTCCCTTAAAATCCTCATCATTTCCTTTTCCCTCTCCTTCCCTTCTGCCTGACGAAGCAGCTAGGCTGCGAAAGCTTGCGTTTGTGTGTATGAGAGTGTGTTCTGTTCATTTGTGCTGTGTGTGTGTGTGTGTGTGTGTGTGTGTGTGTGTGTGTGTGTGTGTGTGTGTGTGTGTATATATATTTTTTTTTTTTTCCACTTACCAGGCGAAGGAGTCTCCTTCCCTTCTGCCTGACGAAGCAGCTAGGCTGCGAAAGCTTGTGTTTATGTGTGTGCGTGTGTGTCTGTGTGTTTATTTGTTGCTATCACTGCCTGTGCTCCTTCGCCTGGTAAGTGGACTTCATCTATTTTTTACGTATATTTTTCCTGTTAGGAATTTTTCCTCTATAATATTCGATTAATGATGAAAATTCTCCTCAGAGATGATAAATATTGTTAAAAACGAGATAGAATGGCTGGCCAGTACTTACCATTGTGCTGTACTGCCGATAGTTACACAAATGAAGAATCAGAAAAAAGGGGACAAAAAGGACAAGCTTTCGGAACACAGTTCCTTCGTCAGGTGGGAGAGAAGGGAAGAAGAAAGGATGGGAACAGAAGGGAAAGGTAGTTCACGACCTAGGTCATGAAGGTGGTGTTTCAGGAGTGTGGACGTCAGAGGTACTGTATCTCACTTTTATAGATATAGATGACAATTTCATTAAGGAATAAATATACTGGGAGGCAGTAGTTATAATACCCAGTTCTTTGAAGAGGCTTCTGCAGGATGTCCGAGAATTTACACCACAAATAATATGTATTACATGCTTTTGGACTCTGAAAACTTTTGCTTGACTTGAAGAGTTACCATCAAATATTATACCATATGACATTATGGAACGAAAATAAGCAAAGTATGCAAGCTTTTTTATTTTTATGTCTCCTATGTCTGATACCACTCATATTGCAAATACAGATTTGTTAAGTCGTTTCTGCAGTTCTGTGGTGTGCTCCTCCCAACTGTGTTGTATGATGTCATCACATGCGCAGTAGTTTTGAGATGTATTTATTTATAGGTGTTATGTGTAAGTATCAAGTGGTGCTCTCTTGTGGTGCACGTTACATAGAATGGGTATTTTGGCATATGACCATTCTTCTTTCTGCTGTCATATGTGTGGTTGCAATTCTTGATATTGAGCTATTGAGAAGTGAGTGTGATAATGTTATTTGGTTAGTTCTGTCATTTATTGTTGTAATGGAGGAGTGGTTGTGTTAAGGATCGAATATTGTTTATTTTGCAAATATTCATTTGTTTGTTAGGTAAAAATATGCTGGATAAGTACACTTCACATTCGTTGTGTTTAGCAATGGGCGAGGGGCCAATGTCATTAAATTTTTATAAAGGTTAGGACTGATAGCGGAGCAAGTGAGGTGCTCCAAATGCAAGGAGCCGATGAAGTTGTCCAGAATCCCTTGTGTCGGACCAGGGACCTTTACATGTGGCATTGTAGGTGAGATAATTACTGGCGCTCGATTCATATAGGTACCTGGTTTGAGAAATCGAAGTTGGCTTTGAATGTTGGCCTTTTATCATATTATTTTTGCTACCATTTGTCTCAGGAATTTTGTGTGCATGAGATAGGAGTGACTGTGAAAACTATTCTAGACTGGTATTCTTTTTGTAGGGAGGTTTGTGACAAGTTTGTAAAGTATACGGGGAAGTTGGGGGTCCTGGGATTATTGTTGAAAATGACGAGTCTTGTTTTGGGAAAAAGAAATATGGGAGGGGTGGACCATGTGTTGGTTTATGGGGCTGTTGTGTCAGGGTGGGGTTTCAGATATGGTTTTTAGGGTTAATGAAATTAGGACAAAAAGGATTTTTGTGGGATTCATCGAAGAGATGCTCGTTCGTTGTATAAGAGGTTAGGGAAAAGGGGGTGTAATCATTTAGTTGTAAACCACTGGATTGAATTTAAAAATTATTCCACAGGGGTATGTACCAATACAATAGAAGGGGTATGGGGGGCTGTAAAAACTGTTATAGGGAGAGGCAAGTGGTGCTCTTCTGTTTTGCAGTCTCATCTTGATGAGTACAGCTGGCGGAAAAGTGTCCCGGGTAATTTTTGTTTATTTCGTTCTTTCATGGGTGCTGTGGGGAAGACGTATAGGCCGAAGGTTTGGAACCAAGTAAGTTGGGTGTGGAGTTTGTGGGAGGGAGTGTTATGTGGTTGGGATTTGGTTCTGGTGTGTTTGTTAGGCCTGGGTAGTCTCTTCTTTTTTCGTTTGAGTAGTGGGTTGCATGGGTAAGGTGTCCCCCCCCCCCCCTTTTTTTTATTTTCCTTCTGGGAGGGGGGCTATTCTGAATTGTGTGTGCATCTGTATGCATGGATTTTTTTCAATGCATTTTCTGCTCTTTCTTTTAATTTGTGTGTGTGTGGGGTGGCTGGGGGGGGGGGTGGGCAACTGAAGAGTGATACACTGGGACATGTTTTCGGTAGACTTTTTTTTTTTTTTTAAATAGTTCACTTTTTGCCATGCAGTGTCTGCTGGTGTTGGTGGTAGTTGATAATTTTTGCATAAGGTTCAGATTATAGATTAAGTTTTTGTGTTTCAAAAGTGATTTGTATTTCACTCTGATGGTAAGGTATAGTTTAACAGAAGGGTTCGCCCCTCGCAAGTGATCGCAAGGTGCAAATCTTTGGGCTGAGACCTGTGATTGATGGTAAATTCTGTTGGTCTAATCTGTAATTTATGAGGATAAAAACAGATTATTTATTATCTACAATACATAATTATTACAATATTATCCCATATACTGGCTTTCCGACATATTGATTTCGTGCATAAAGTAAATGGGTGGAATCATGTCGTTAAATAACACCTTTGAATTGATATCACCTTCTTCATTTTACATTATTATACATCAATTTTAGTATTCGATACAATTTTAATTTTGTTGGGAATTGGGATGGCCTTGATTGGTACCATTTTCTTTTAGTATTCAATACTATTCTTATGCTATTTGGCAACAGTGTTGATTGGTATCAGTTTCTTCATTTGATTTTTAGATCAAGTGAACCATTTGATTCCATGCATAGGTTTATAGATCCTTCCTTTTTTTATTTTGCATATTTTCGTGTGTTTTTTAAATTACATTCTTCTGTGATTTGGGTTGGCTTTTGTCATATTTTCCCCGCATAGAATATCCATGCCCAAAAAGCTCACATTCCTGCACTTGCCTTGTTGGTGTCATTTTAGGTTAAATTTCGCATGTTTATATGTTTGTGTTACGCGAGTGTTTTGGGCGGTATATTGACTATGACTATATACGTCATTGCCACCACATTGATGATGTCATGGGTCAAAGCAGAATAGTGGAATCACGTCAAAGTATTGCCAATTATGTGAACTGAATTATCAATTAACCTTGAATAAACAGCCTTCTCAATAACGTTGGCAAAGAAATATGCCTAAAGTTCTCTAAATTACCTCTTTCTTCTTTTTTATACAATGGCTCCAATACTGAGTACTTTAATCTGTCAGGAAACTGTCTATTCTGGAAAGAAAAATTACAAATATGGCTAATAACTGGGCTAAAATATGAAAAACAGTACTTTAGTATTCTGCTAAATACCTCGTCATCTCCGTAAGTCTTTAGTGATGTAATTGTTGATTCAGTCTCTCCCTGTCAGTATCATGGAGGACCATTTCAGGCAAGTCTTGGAATGTTATTTTCTAAGAGACTTTTATGATTACCTGTAGAAGCTAAAGTTCTCTTTAATTCACCTGTTATATTCAGAATGTGATTATTAAATATAGTACACACATCTGACCCATCAGTAACAGGAACATTTTCACTATACACTGACTTTCTATCCTCAATTTTGTGCTGACCAGATACTTCCTTCATGACTGGTCTAATGGTTTATTCTGAGAATTAGCTATTTGCTTTGCATACCACATGATTTGTGCCTTGGCCATGGGAACGGCAATGTGTTTGTGTGTCTGTATGGTTGAACGTCTGAATCTGAGTACTTCTGCTAGAACAACAGTGTATGATCAAAAGCTACCATGAATGCTCTCTTTTGTTACATCTTGCAGTGCTCCGCAAAACAACCTGCTTCAGGGCAGTGGTTGCATTTCCCTTGACTTAAATATTGCTCCATCCAGGAACAGCGATTATTGATAAGCAATTTACTTATTTTTTCCATCTGTCTCATTTACTTGGTAGTCTCTTATATAAGGAATCTAGTATACAGAAAATAAAATATCCATATCATCAAGAAAGATGAGGTGGACTCACAAAGCTGCTCTTTCTCTAGACCTACTTACTTTGGTAATGGGTGTAATAGACGGAATCAGAACTTACAGGAAAGGTGTAAAAATTAATAGTTCAAGGATACTGTTAGATTTGCATATGCTACTACAATTTCAATAGACTCCAGAAGGAATATGACCTACCATGTTACAAATTTTAGTGACTGCCGTAGCCAATTATAAAATAATGACGTGAATACGTCATGGGCTTTTCAGTCTGAGGACTGGTTTTTTGCATCTCTCCACACTTTCCTACCCAGTGGAAGATTCTTCTTCTGAATAATTACTATGTAACAAAGTGTGTTGGGATATATTCCCATCTGTTTGCTTTAGTGAACCTCCCGATACCAGTGTTGCATAATTATAGGTATGAGTGTAATTATCATTTTCTTTTCCAAAACTTTTAGTATTCTTGCTTCTAACGTGACTAACTGAAGTTATTTTCTATTATTTGATGTCACAGAAGTTTGTTTAATTAGCAAATATTAATTAGTTCATACAAGAGACATATTGTTGTAAATCACATATTAGGCTAATTAGTACCTGTGATAAAACTAATTAAATTCTTTTCTCATAATATTAAAGTAGGTATTATTATGTTTTGCAAGTAATGTTGGGAAAGTTTTGCCCTCATTAGTTTCTGTATAATTACCATTTATTATGAAGTAATTGTTTGAAAACCTATTTAGATATATTTGAAAGTGAGGCAATATTAATTTAAGAGAGATTTGTATATCAATTTACTCAGTATTATTCACTCTACCTTTTACTATAGCCAGTTGTATGTAACTATTTACTTTTCCATTGTATTTAATTTAATGTTCTTAATTAACAATACATAATTTTCAGTGTGATTGTTTGGATGATATAAATAGGATGATTTCACACCTTGATCTGATGCACAATTCACACCAGTTCCAAGTATTGTTTAGAGTTGTGTAACATGATGTATCTGAGACACAATCCATGTTACTCTGAACTCTAATTTGAACAATTATGTAAGAGTTGTTCAGCCTTAATCGTGTAGAACGTGTATCTACAGTGAATAATCCTTCATATTTGTTCCACACTTGAATGTATACCTCATACTTTTATATTCCACAAATGAACTGTGAAAATTTGTAATATTGATGTGTGGAGTGTGCATACTGGGTTGTGGTGACTGTTATTAATGAGACTTGTATGTTGGCCATAAATGGGGACAACTGGGCAGTAATGAATCAGTAAAATGTCAATGAACTGCAATTCTGCTTGTAGCAGGTTAGTTTTGTCCCATGAAATTTCAGCCAGCTATTACTAAGAGCACTGATCTACGAGAACTCCAAGAAGAAAAGAACCTACGACCCGGTACGTTACACCTACAATCCACAATCCATTTGACCTTATTTACCGTACTCTTTTCCTGGTCTCCATCGCCCATTTTTACCCTCACTAAATTGATGATTCATTGATGTCTAAGAATGTGTTCTATCAAATGGTTCCTACTTGCTGTCTACTTAAGCCACAAATTTCTTTTCTTCCCAATTCTGGGAAGCTGGTGATTCTCCTTGAAAAAGATATATTACTGTCATTACAAAACCCTAGTTTCTACAGGTAATCATATAACATCTTTAGAAAATGCCTTTCCGAGGCTGTTACCTGAAATGGTCCTTCATGATACTTCCATAGGGGAGATTGAGTCAATAAATAAATCACTAAAGTCTAAGGACTCTTGTGGATATAAAGGGGTATCTAGCAAAATTCTAAAGTACTGTTCTCCATATATTAGCCCAGTACTAAGCCATATTTGTAATTTTTCCTTTCAGAATGGTCAGTTTCCTGGCAGATTAAAGTACTCAGTAGTGAAACCACTTTATGAAAAAAGGAGAAAGGGATAATGTAGACAACTATAGACCTATTTCTATGCCATCGGTTTTTTTCTAAAGTTATTGAAAAGGCTGTATATTCAAGATTAATTGATCATTTCAGTTCACATAATTTGTTGTCAAACATACAGTTTGGTTTTAGAAGTGGTTTAACGACTGTTTTGGAACCATTGCTGTTTCATATTTATATAAATGATATGCCTTCGAGTATAACAGGTGACTGTAAAATATTTTTGTTTGCTAACGATACCAGCTTGGTAGTGAAGGATGTTGCTCATAATATTGACACAGTATCAAATAATGCAGTTCAAGAGATAAGTTCATGGCTTGTAGAAAAAAAGTTGATGTTAAATCATAGTAAAACTCAGTTTTTAAAATTTCTAACACATAATTTGACGATAGCTGACAATTTGATTACACATAATGGGCATATGATAAGTGAGACTGAACAGTTCAAATTTCTAGGTGTTCATATAGACAGTAAGCTGTCATGGAAAGCCCATGTTCAGGATCTTGTTCCAAAACTAAATTCTGCTATATTTACCATTAGAACAATATCTGAAATAAGTGATTTTTCAACACGAAAAGTAGCCTATTACGGTTACTTTCACACACTTATGACGTATGGCATTTTTTTTTTTTTTTTTTTTTTTTTTTTTTTTTTTTTTTTTTTTTTTTTTTTTTTTTGGGTGGGGGGGTGGAGGTGGTAATTTGCCTGATGGAAAAAGGATATTTCTGGCTCAAAAAAGGTCGGTTCGAGCAATATGTTGAGTATGTTCACGAACGTCATGTCGACCCCTTTTCAGTAGTCTGGGAATTTTGACACTGGCATCACAATACTTTTTTTTCTTTAATGTCATTTGTTATTAATAATATCAGCTTATACCCATGAGTTAGTAGCTTTCATTTGGTGAATACTAGACAGAAGTTGAATCTACATTTGCACCACACCACCTTGACACTTGTGCAGAAAGGTGTACAGTAATTTGCGGCATCCATTTTCAATAAATATTCACAGAATATATGACATCAACTGCGATTGGGCAAAGCTGAAAATGTGTACCCAGCCGGGATTCGAACCCGGGTCTCCTGCTTTCTAGGCAGTTGCGCTGACCCCTACACCACTGGGGACACAGTGATCACCGCACCTGCAAGGACTACCTAAGCACGCCTCCCATTAGATACAAATTCCCAGCTCGCCCTGCCCACAGTACTCAAACTCGTAGTTATGAAACTAATTCCTGTAAGAGTAAGGGCTTCAAACTTGCCCACCCCTCCCAACAAATGATAGGATTATTGCCCGTCACCGGCATATTATATATATACATGTGGCATCTGTTCCGAAAGAACAGATGTCACTTCTTGATCCTGCAGTTGTTATTATTTAATATTCACAGAATATATGACATCAACTGCGATTGGGTACACATTTTCAGCTTTGCCCAATCGCAGTTGATGTCATATATTCTGTGAATATTAAATAATAACAACTGCAGGATCAAGAAGTGACGTCTGTTCTTTCGGAACAGACGCCACATGTATATACATTTTCAATAAGCTGCCACAAGAACTAAAGAATCTTAGCACTAATCCACATGCTTTCAAATCTAAATTGAAGAGTCACCTCATGGCTCACTTTTTTTATTCTGTTGAGGAACTCTGAGAAAAGTTAAACAATTAAGCTAATTGATTTTTTTCTTTATTGATTCTTTTCACTTTGTCTTAAGATTGTCATATGCAAAGGATTACTTAAAAATTCTCTAATACCATTCTTGTGTAACAATTAATGTATTGACTTGTTCCATGACCATGGAGTCTCACTCTCCAATTGGGTCCTATGAAACAGAAAAAAAAACAATAAATAAAAAATACATTGTTTTGGGTTAAATATAAATTGTGGCAGGAGTAAAGCAGAAGAGAAGTTACTCAGATCTTTGGAGGAAAGTGTACTTGATGCATAAACAAACTGAAAAGTTGTCTGGTTATAAGGAAGACACAATGTTGTTTGACGCAATGATAGGCAAGTACTTACATTCTCAAGTGAATACCTTAAAATAACCAAAGACACTGATTTAATAATGGAAACTCCTGGTTGGAATTAAACAATATACTGAGGACAGTTAACAACTCACCGCAAAGACGTAACGACCAGCTGAGACAAGCACATAAAAAAGATATACACATGCAACACTTAAGCTACTGGCCATGGTCTTCTTCAGAATAAAGAACATTCACACAGTCCCCCAACTGTCATCTCCAGCTGTCGGAGTGTCTTGTGTGTGTGTCTTTTTTTATATGCCTGTCACAGCTTGTAGTTATGTCTTTTCAGTGTGTTGGAAACTGTACTCCTTATATTGTGAAAGACACAGCTTAAACTTATCCCACTAAATCCTAGGATTTCACTTTTAAGCTGTGCATTGGACAAGGCCCCTGTGGAAGCATATGTGTGTGGGGAGGTGTTGGGGCAGTAAGCAGTGTACAAACTGAAACAGTCATTGAGGTCCTGTAAATTATGGGTTAGTGCTTGTGGGCAATAAGCTGGCAGGTGATTGATTATATATTGATTTTGGCCTTCTGACACAAACAATTATTCTTCAGGTCAGATTCCATTGAGAAACATAAACACAATGCAAGTATAATATAAACAAGCAAAAAAACAGCACTGGTTGTGAAAGTTTTGTAACAGTTCACTGTAGTAAATAGATTTCAGTCACTGTGTGATCATCTTCACTGCAATATTCATACAGCGTAAGCATATATTATAAGCTCAGCAAGGCATGAATGCCAACATAGCATTTTATGCAGCTTACACCTATTACAACCTCAGTACGGATTAAATAACAGATGGATATTGTCTTTAAACGATTTTGCTCACTTTCAATATTGATGGTTGCTTTAAATAAGAGAAATGCCCACTGAAAAGTTCTGAACATAAGTCAAGGAGACAGGAACCATCGATAACATACCTGGAGAGGGAGTGGTCGCAGGGGGCTGGAGGGCCGGCCGGGCTGAGGCAGTGGGACGGGCAGCAGCGGCGCGAACGTGGGGGGCTGCTGCAGCTGCACTTCGGGCTCCAGGGCGGACGGCTGCTGCGAATAGGCCGCGCCCAGCCCGGCCGCGACACCCGCGCCCCCGCAGGGACCCACCGACATGCGGTACTTACAGCTCGTCAGCAGGTGCCGCCGCAGGTTGCGCGCCTGACGCAGGAGTGCCCCGCACAGCGGGCACGCGCCCGGCTGGTCCGAAGCCCCCCGGATCTTTGTACTGCTACTTCCTGATGCTGGTGAAACTCCTTGAAAAAGATATATTACTGTCAATACAATACTAAATTGTCTTGGGTTAAATATAAATTGTGGCTGGAGTAAAGCAGAAGTGAAGTTACTCAGATCTTTGGAGGAAAGTGTACTCGATGCATAAATAAACTGAAAAGTTGTCTGCTTATAGGAAAACACAATGTTGTTTCACACAATGATAGACCAGTAGTTATTATCAAGGGATGAAATTTCTGGTACTACATTAAACATACTTAAAATTAAAGAAGAAGAAAATAATTCTTTGTTTTCAGAACTGTCAAATCCTACCTGCGAGGGGAATGAGGGACATGCTAAAGATGAGCCTGTTTAAAGTGAGCAACTTTCTGGACAAAATCAATTACTCTTTATGTGTGCACATCATTAGCTTTGCATGTAAATTAGCAGCTAACTGAGTGTAGAGTTATAAAACCTTGATTATACAGCAGGAACAGAGGAATATATTTTGTAGGAACAGGAATATAATGTCATATGCTAGCACTGGAAGTTAACCTGATCTTGCCAAGCTTGTTTTTATTATTGTAACAGATTTTGTACTTTCAAGTCTTCTTTATTTTAAGGTAAGAATTGTTTTTGAGATAGTTCAAAAGTTGTATGAGAGCCTGGTATTATTCCTGCTAGTGTACTTATTCAAGAGAGAGACTATATTAAAGTAAAATCTTATTTATATTTTACAATATATGGATAAAGAAAAGGGCTACAATGTGCACGAGTAAGTATGTATGAAAAAAAAGTAAGACTATAAACTGTAAAAAGCCCTTGTTTATTATGATTGAAATGGATTGAACTGTTTGTAATCTGGAAGGATACATTTGTAGACAAAAATATAATTTCTAGATAAACCAATACAATGAAAATACTCAGAAAAAAGGGTCAAAACATGTCTGTAGATTCCTAAGCCAATAACATAGTACATAAAATCATTCTCTGTTCAGTCCACCCCCATGAACCACAGACAATGCTGAGGTGGAGAGGCTTGCGTGCCTCAATGATACAAATAGCTATACCGTAGGTACAACCACAGCGGAGGAGTACCTGTGGAGAGGCCAGACGAACATGTGGTTCCTGAAGAGGGGCAGCAGCCTTTTCAATAGTTACAGGGGCAACAGTCTGATTGAGCTGGCCTCATAACATCAGCTAATGTGGATTTGCCACACATTTACTGCAAATGGCTGAAAGCAAGAGGAAACTACAGCCGTTACTTTTCCCGAGGACATGCAGCTCTACTGTATGAATATATGATGATGGCATCCTCTTGAGTAAAATATTCCAGCGGTAAAATAGTCCCCCATTCGGTTCTCCAGGCGGGGACTACTCAGGAGGATGTGATCATCAGGAAAAACAACACTGGCATTTTACAGATTGGAGCGTGGAATGTCAGATCCCTTAATCGGTTAGGGAAGTTGGAAAATTTAAAAACAGAAATGAATAGAAATATCAATTTAATACAAATAAACAATCCCTGAGACAGATTTTCGTCTCAAATATGTCAAAGACATTGATAAATCTGAAGCACTGAATTAAAATTTGTGGTGCGGCCGGGAATCGAACCCGGACCTCCATGCTTACTAGGCAGACGTCTTAATCGTTAGACTACCACACCACTAACGATTAAGGTGCCTTGGAATAGTCTAAGTACGATTTTCCTCCACGTCACAAACTTTAATTCAGCTTCTGTGTTTCCAAAGATAATTGCCACTGCATGGAGAGCTTTGGCAGTAGTGGCAATTATCTTTGGAAACACAGTAGCTGAACTAAAGTTTGTGATGTGGAGGGAAATCGTACTTAGACTATTCCAAGGCACCTTAATCGTTAGTGGTGTGGTAGTCTTAACGGTTAAGACATCTGCCTAGTAAGCATGGAGGTCCGGGTTCGACTCTCGGCACCACAAATTTTAATTCAGTGCTTCAGATTTATCAATAAGAAATGGATAGGTTGAAGTTAGATATAGTGGGGATTAGTGAAGTTCGGTGGAAAGAGGAACAGGATTTCTGGTTAGGCGAGTACAGGATTATAAATACAAAATCAGTTGGGGTATTACAGGAGTAGGTCTGATAATGAGTAAGAAAATAGGGACACGGGTAAACTACAATGAGCAGCGCAGTGATTGCATTATTATAGTCAAGATAGACACGAAGCCAACACTGAACACAGTAGTACTGTGTTCACATGCCAACTAGCTCTGACGATGATGAGGAGATCGAAGAAATGTATTACGAGGTAAAGGAAATTATACAGACAATTAAGGGAGAGGAAAACTTATTTGTTATGGGAGACTGGAATTTGGTAGTACGAAAAGGAAGGGAAGATAGTAGGTGAATATGGTCTGGGCAAAAGAAATGAAAGAGGAGCCACCTGGTAGAATTTTGCACAGAACATAATTTAATTATAACAAACACCTGGTTTAAGAATCATGAAAGAAGGTTGTATACGTGGTAGAGACCAGGAGACACTGGAAGGTACCAGATAGCTTTTATAATGGTAAGACATAGATTTCAGAACCAGGTTTTAAACTGTAACACATACCCAGGGGCAGATATAGACTCTGACCATAACTTGTTGCTCATGAACTGTAGGCTGAAACTGAAAAAACTGCAGAAAGGTAGAAAGATAAGGAGATAGGACTTGGATAAACTGAGGGAACCTGAAGTTCTTAATAATTTCAGAGGTAGCTTTAGCCAACAATTGACAGAAACGGGGGGAAATAAAACAGTAGAAGAGGAATGGGTAGCATTGAGAGATGAAATAGTGAAGGCAGCAGAGGACAAAATAGGTACAAAAAATTCTTTGATATCACAGGGAATACTAAATTTAATTTATGAAAGAAGAAAATATAAAAATGCAGTAAATGAAACAGGCAAAAGGGAGTACCGACAACTAAGAAATGAGATTGACAGGAAGTGCAAAATAGCTAAGCAGGAGTGGCTAGAAGGCAAATGCAAGTCAGTAGAAGAGTGTATATATAGGTGAAAAATAAATACTGCCTACAGAAAAATAAAAGAGACATTTGGAGACAAGAAAAGCAGCTGTATGAATATAAAGAACTCAGATGGTAAAGTTGAAAAGTGGAAAGAGTATATAGAGGGGCTCTATAAAGGAAATGAACTTACAGACATTATTGTAATAAGAGATGAGGGAATAGATGAAGATGAAATAGGAGATACCATACTGAGAGAAGAATTTGACAGAGCCCTGAAAGACCTAAGTCAAAACAAGACCCCTGGCGTAGATGACATTCCCTCAGAACTACTAAAGTCTCTGGGAGAACCAGCCATGACAAAACTATTTCCCCTGGTGTGTAAGATGTATGAGACAGGCAACATACTCTTGGAATTTAAGAAAAATGTAATAATCCTCATACCAAAGAAAGCAGATGCAGACAGGAGTGAAAATTACAGAACCATCAATTTAATATGTCATGGTTGCAAAATTTTAACACTAATTATTTACAGAAGGATGGAAAAGCTGGTAGAAGTTGACCTCGGGGAAGATCAGTTTGGATTCAGGCGAAATGTAGGGACATGGGAGGCAATACTCACCTTACGGCTTATCTTAGAAGATAGATTAAGGAAAGGCAAACCTACATTTCTAGCTTTTGTAGATTGGGAAAAAGCTTTTGACAGTGTTGACTGGAATACACTCTTTAAAATTCTGAAATCAGCAGGAGTAAAATATAGGAAATGGAAGGTTATTTACAACTTGTACAAAAACCAGACAGCAATTATCAGAGTTGAAAAGCATGAAAAGGATGCAGAGGTTGGGAAGTTTGTAAGTCAAGGTTGTAGTCTTTCTCCAATGTTGTTCAATTTGTATTTTGAGCAAGCTATAAATGAAAGCAAGGAGAAATTTGGAGAAGGAATTAAAATTCAGGGTGAAGAAATAAAAACCTTGCATTTTGCTGATGACATTGTAATTCTGTAATAGACAGCAAAGGACCTGGAGGAGCAATCGAATGGAACAGACAGTGAGCTGAAAGGAGCATATAAGATGAACATTAACAAGAGCAAAACAAGGGTAATGGAATGCAGTCTTAGAAAATCAGGCGATGCTGAAGGAATTAGATTAGGTAATGAAATAATAATGGTGTAGATGAGTTATGTCACTTGGGCAGTAAAATAACACATGATGGTTGCAGTACAGAGGATATAAAATGCAGAATGGCAATGGGAAGAAAAGTATTTTTGAAAAAGAGAAATTTGTTAATATCTAATATTAAGTTAAGTGCAAGGAAATGCTTTCTGAAGGCATTTGTGTGGAGTGTTGCCTTGTATGGGAGTGGAACATGGACGATAAACAGTGCGGACAGATAGAGGATACAGGCTTTTGAAATGTGGTGGTACAGAAGAATGCTTATGATTAGGTGGGTGGATCGTGTAACTAATGAGGAGGTACTGATTAGAATTGGGGAGAAAAGGAATTTATGACATACCTTGACCAAAAGAAGGGATCAATTGGTAGGACACATTCTTCGACATCAAGGGATCATGAATGTAGCATTGGAGGGAAGTTTGTGGGGTAAAAATTTCAGAGGGAGACCAAGAGATGAATATAGTAAACAGATTCAAATGGATGTAAGTTGTTGTTCTTATGAGGAGATGAAGAGGCTTGCTCAGGATAGAGTAAGGTGGAGAGCAGCATCAAACCAGTCTGCGGACTGAAGACAGCAACAACAACGGGTTGGTGTAGATATCTTGCGCTTGTGCATTTAAGTTTTTCTGATGACTCAAACTGAATCAATCCCTTTACAGAGGTCATTCCTGCTCTTGATAAATATTTTGAGTCTCAGGAGATGGTCGCCTGTGGTTGCTATAAGTTTTTTCACACTAAGCATCACTCATTCTAGTCATACAGGCAATGGCTCAGAGTTATGCGGGATGACAGGCACCTGCAAATTTGTCTGTCCCTGTGGAAACTCATATGCTGAAGGCATGTTGTGAGATTCTATAGTTCAAAATTTCACAGATTCCCACTTTTGTGCTGAGGTTCTAAAGCTCTCTTTCCCTTTTCTTGAGGACGTCATCCATATTGTTGAGGCACAGGAATTATTAGACAATGCTGAACTGGAAATGTCGCCCCCTGTAGTAGTTGCCCCCTCGATACTCACTGGTCCTCTTCTATCTCGGCAGCCTGTATCTTCTAGGCCCTGTAAACAGCCTACAGCATGTCCCAGGCTACTCTGTTCTCCCGGCAAATTACAATCTTGCCCTCAGTGTTTCATTTCTTATGATAGGGATAACTGCTGTTTTTACCAGGCCAAATGTCTGTTTTGCAAGAAGGTTTGGCACATCCAAGACATCTGTTCTAAGAAACCATGTGACCAGTCCATCCTATGTCACATTATGAAGCGACAGACATTCATAAGGACGATGATGAGACTGGAACTTCTGCACCCATCAGTTTCTGACAAACCAGCTTTGGCTCACACCTTTTCCAGTATTCCCACTATGACGGCCACTTTTAAGGTGTCAGTTGTCTCCAACGCCCCTCTCTGCTTGAATGGAATCCAAAAAAGCTTTTTATTTGGCTACGTGTTCGGAACCAGGTCATCGTCTTCATGTTGAATATTGAAGTGATGACATAAGACATGCTTGGTTCTCTGTGATTCAGTTCTCCAACACAGCCTCTCACTATTTACAATGGGGATCACATTGTTGTCCTTCACACCTGTTGCTTGCCACAGAAAGACAGTTCTTAAAACTTTCCTGGCGAATTAATTCTGTGTGCTGGAACCGAGATTCAAAGCTGAGACCTTTGCCTTTCGCTGTGAGGACAGAACATGAAGCATACAGGGACAGCTCAGTTGGTAGAGCGACTGCCTCTGAAAGGCAAAGACCCAGGTTTGAAGCCTAGTCCTTGCACACAGTTTTAATTCACCAGGGAAGTTTCATATCAGCAAACTGTCTGCTGCAGAGTGAAAATACCATTCTGTATACAATTCATATTACAGTGCATCAGGCTTATGATAGTCCAAAATGTTTGGTCTTCAGGCTTTTGGACAATGGTGACAATTAACTTTCATGTACCTCATGATACCAGCATGAAACTTTGTGACAAAATTGGTCAGCTTTTTAAGAATGTTGTGGATCTCGGTGACTCATTATCATCAATGTCCGCACCACAGTAATCACTACCTCAGGGCCACATAGCGCTCAGTGGGCAGTTCGCATTTGCTAGAGGGCTGTACAACTGCACTGCTGTGTCCACAACCTCCCTGAAAATAACTGGCAGGTTCTACAGGGAGAATATTACCCAGAAAATCATGCTGGATCATGTTGCCACATGCCTTACCATGCAGTTGAGAACACTGTGTCAATCAATGTGTTCCTGCACTCCCTATGCAACATGTAAGCACAAGTCACTCGTACAAGAGCAGTCTGTTCCTGAGTGGTCACTGCCATGCTCGCCATCTCCAAGCAGTATTATAGACAGTGACTGTATTGTGTTTATTTCAAGAAGTTCTATTGTTTTATTTTATTATGTTTGGAGAAGTGTTTTATTTCTAGAATACTTGTTCAGTACTCACACTTTGTTGTTTTGTCCAACTTGGACACAACTAATTTGGGGTCTCAACTAAAGAAAAGCAAAGTATTAAGATCGAAATACAAAATATTAAGAAGGTACTATTCACTGTTTCCTAAATATTTTTTTATACGTCTATGTGTATATATTTTTAAATGATTGGATTACATTTTTGCTAATCATTAAGTTGTATGGAATGTGAAAATTTGGTTTACAACCTTTGTCAAGTACATCCAATATGAATTCACATGGGCTTATTAAGAAATTCTATTATGATATTTTGTTCCTTATGTTTGTTACTATATTTTGATTTTCACCCTCTCTTGTCAGGTAAGAAACTCCAACAGGACGCTCTCACAACAAACAAAACTTTTGCATTAATGTGTTAAAAAAAATGACCATTTGTAACAGGGAACACTTGGTGCAAGGATAAAACACCAGAGCCACCCTGTATTATTCATTTGAAATGTAGTTAATTCTGAAAAGAAAGTCACCCACACAAATGGGGCTTTGGACTCAGACACCACCACAAACTAGGGCCCGAGTAACATGCAACTCCTTGCAAACTTTTTAGCCACGGCAGATTAGCCGCACCTGCTGGAGCGCCATGTTGCGGTGTGCGCGGCCATCCGCTGTCGGGGGTTCGAATTCCCCCTCGGGCATGGATGTTTGTGTCGTCTTTAGTATAAGGTAGTTCATAAGTAGTTTGTACAGTTAAGTCCCTTAAGCTTTACAAACATTTGAACAAACCTTTTATTACATACCCTTCATTACTTTCTTGAGAGGAAAAGATTGAATGAACCTGCTTTTGACTTAATTGCAGACAGTCTCATATCAATACCACTAGGAGACCATCAGGGATTAGGTTGATTAGTTGGTTGGGACAGGGGGGAGCAAACTGCCTAGGTTATCAGTCCCCTGGGGGGAAGGGGAAGGAGTGAGGATAGGAAAGGAGGGGAAGGGAAAGGAAATGCAATCCAGGCAGGAAAGAAGGAAGAAAAGACTTCATTAGCCCAGGGCCTGTTCCCACTCGCCACGCATGTACTCACAAAAGAACAGTGAGCCCCCCCTGGAGAGGGGCAGCGGAGGGGGGGGGGGCACGGATTAGGAACTTCAAGATGTCTAAATGTCTTGTATATATGAGTTAGAATAATCCTCAAGTAAGTACAAGAATCTGATATTTGAAAAAAATTACCTGTTTCATCAGCTGATTGATTACTGCTTTCACCATCATCATTCTTACGTGTATCTGGATTAGAGAGGACATCAGACTCAGGTATGTGGGTTGAATGTGATGAATTCTGATGGTTATTAGTTGGCTGATTTTCTGAATCTGCAGAAAGACGGGCCCACTTTGAGGCACCAGACCCTGGCCCTGAGGGAGTGCCTTGAAAAACAAATACGTTAAAAATTACTTAGTGAATTAGGATGGTGACAGTGAACCACAGAAATTCATTGGAATCTTAGAAATGGAATGAGACTTGATGAATGCATTAAAATTAATTATGTTAAGTGCAATATATATATAGATGAGGAGTTCCATGACAAACCTGTAGAATTTCTTCGTTTTGTTTTTCTCTTCCTCCTTAATGGCAAAAAGGAATTAATGACATCTCTTGACAAAGCTTCATGGGGCGCAGAAGAAGGATGCATATCCTCAAGTTTATGCAAACTGTACATTGTCTGTAAGTGAACAATAACTGTGGATTTACTATGTAAAGTTGACAGGATTGTACATTTAAACACAGATGTTTCAATGAGCTGCAGAAAGGCACACACACAACAGATTACAACTTAGTAAAAGGCTTTCGGCCGTAGAAATGTGCGCGCGTGCGCGCGTGCGCACACACACACACACACACACACACACACACACACACACAAACAATGGAGACAATGTCCAGGAAATAAAAACCTAGTAAATTATCTAACTACTTGGCAATCAAATCCAACTTATTTGGAGCAAAGGAACAACATGGCTTGCACACCCAGAGCATTTACAATCATGTGATTTAATCTTAAAATTTAATCATTTTTTAGCTTTAATTAAATAAGAATAAAAAATTTTGTAAGAATAACAAGCAAAAATACTATTTGTACGTTAACAATGGAAAATCCGATAGGAATATCAATAATGCAGCATAGGTAACAACTCACCGTAAGGAGGCTTGCTGAGCTGCTGACAGACACAAAAGTAGATAATCACATTAGCACAACTTACATTTTCGGCCATGGCTTTCATCAGAATAAGAAACACATACATTCACGCAATAATTCAGACAATTATACACACACATCTATCATGTCCGGTCACTCCAGCAACACAAGCTAGACTGTGAGTGAGGTGCGGAGTGGAGGGGGAAGGATGCTGGGTAAAGGTGAGGATGGAAAGTTCCAAATTGCATGATGGATTTTAAAAGCGGGAATTTGAATTGCGGCAATGCATATAGTGAAGGGAAGGGGTGGGAAAGGATAAAAGGGAGGTGTAGAGGAGTGTGGGGAGGGAGTGGGAGGATTTGAAATGATAAGAATAATAAGGAAAAATAAAATAGGAAAAAAAGGAAAAATAAAATAGGAAAAAGAAGGGAAGTAAAGTTGGGGAAAAAGGGGGGGACAAAAATAAAGTTGGGAAAAGAGGAAAATATAAAGATGGGAAAAATGAAAAAATAAAATTGGAAAAGATAGGAAAGAATAATAAAAAGTAAGTAAATATAAAAGTACTAAATTAGGGGGATATTGTAAGTGGTAATACACAGTTGTAAGGAAGACATGGATACAGGATAATGGGTGGGGGAGGGAGGGGGGAGATGTTAGGCATAGGGTGCAGGTATAGGAAGCTATCTTAAGTTGAGGCCAGGATGGTTGTGGGACAGCAGGTATTGCAGGTTTAATGTGGATGGAGGTGTGGATGGAGCCATCAATGAGGTGGAGGTTAACATCCAGGAAGGTGACTTGCTGGATTGAGAAGGACCAGGTGAAATTGTTGGGGGAGAAGGAATTGAGGTTGTGAAGGAACAAGGATAGGGTGTCCTGACCCTGAGTCCAAATCATGAAAATGTCATCAATGAACCTGAACCAGACCAGGGGTTTGGGATTTTGGGAAGCTAGGAAGGTTTCCTCTAGACGGCCCATAAATAGGTTGGCATAGGTGGGTGCCATACAGGTGCCCATGGCTATGCCGCAGATTTGATTGTATACTTTTCCTTCAAAGTAAAAATAATTATTTGTTAGGGTGTAATTGGTAAGGGTGATAAGGAATGAGGTATTGGGCTTGGACTCTGAAGGATGTTCAGAAATGTAATGTTTGAGAGCAGCAAGACCATGGCCAAGCAGGATATTCGTGTACAGCGAAGTGGCATCAACAGTGACGAGTAACGATCCAGGAGGTAACGGGGTGGGGATGGTGGAGAGTCTGTGACAGAAGTGGTTGGTATCTTTGATTCTTGGATGTGAGACGCTAGGGTTCGAACAATCGATTGGAGGTGCTGGTTGACAAGGGCTGAAATTCTTTCTGTGGGAGCACAGTAATCAGCCACATTTGGGCGCCCAGCATTGTTAGGGTTATGGATTTTTAGGAGCATATAAAATGTATGTGTGCGGGGTGAGGGAGGAGATGGATTCGGAGGACAGGTTCTGGGAACTGACTCTCCCTCTCTCCCCCCTAACCAACCTCCAGTCACATTCCAGGAATTCCTCACATCGAACTTGGCATCACCATCCTTCCATAAGTCCCATCCTAAGAGCACCAACCTTTTGCCAGAAGAAAAAACAGCCTTACACAACCTCAAAACAGATCCCAACCTGATCATCTTCCCCACAGACAAAGGTTCCACCACAGTCGTAATGAATCACAGTCATTATGTAACAGAAGACTTAAATCAATTGTCTAATTCCTCCACCTACAAGTTGTGCCAGAATGACCCCATCCCAAAAGTCGAAAATGACCTACAATCCCTGCTAAAATCTTATGGCCCTTCCCAGAACCTCTGCCCCGAATCCATCTCCCTACTCACCCCGACAACCACCCCGCACACCTACATTTTATATGCTCCCAAAAATCCATAAACCTAACACTCCTGGACGCCCAATTGTGGCTGGTTACTGTGCTCCCACAGAAAGAATTTCAACCCTTGTCGACCAGCACCAACAACCAATTGTTTTAAACCTAGCCTCCCACAACCACAATACCAACCACTTTGTTCACAGACTCTCCATCATCCCAACCCCGTTACCTCCTGGATCCTCACTCGTCATTTTTTATGCCTACAGAAAGGATAGATTAAACAAATAGGTGGAGGTGTGTTTGTCACTATCAAAAGTAGTCTTTCATGTAGCAAAGTTTAAGCTGGTAGTTCCTGTGAGCTGTTACGGGTAGATGTTGTACTGAAAATCATAAGAAGTTAATATTTGGTTCCTTTTACCAGCCTCCTGACTCTGATGTACAATAACAGAAAGGTTCAAAGAAAACCTGAGTCTAATTTCAAAACATACCCAACTCACACAATAATAGTAGGTGATGATTTTAATTTATCCTCAATCTGTTGGCAAAACTATATTTCCAAATCAGGAGGTACACATAAAACATTGTGTGAAATTTTACTCAACACATTCTCTGAGAATTACTTCGAACAATTAGTTCATGAGCCAACTAGACTTGTAATTGGATGTCAAAACACACTTGACCTCTTAGCAACAAATAATCCTGAGCTCATAACGAGCATCAAAATGGATACAAGTATTAGTGAACACAGAGCTGTCATAGCAAGACTGAATATTGAAAGTCCCAAGGTTACCAAACATAAATAAAAAGGATATTTGTTCAGGAAAGCAGATATAAATAAATACATTGCTTCTTGAAAGACAGATTCCACTCATTTCTAACACTAAACGTAGGTGTAGACCAGATGTGGCTCAAATTGAAAAAAGTGGTATTGACAGCAATTGACAGTTTTCTACCAAATAAATTAATTTAAAAAAAGGTGGTGAATCCCTTGGTACACAAAACAGGTCTGCACAATGATGCAAAAGCAACGGAAAAAGCATGCTAAATTTAAATGAATACAAAATCCCCAGGATTGGCGATCCTACACAGAAGCTCAAAATTTAGTAAGGACTTCTGTGCGAGGTGCCTACAATACATATTATAACAAAACACTTTCTCGAAATTTGACAGTAATCCCAAAGAGATTTTCGTCATATGTTAAATGTACTAGGGGCAAAACACAAACAATACCATCACTACGTGATAGTAATGGCGATCCTGCAGACAACAACACTACTAAAGCAGAGTTACTAAATGTAGCTTTTAGGAACTCATTCACCAAAGAAGACAAAACTAATATTCGAGATTTCGAATTACGAACACAGGCTGTAATGAGTAACCCAGACGTAGATAGCATCAGAGTAGTGAAGCAACTAAAATCACTTAACAAGAACAAGTCTTCTGGTCCGGACTGTATACCCATTAGATTTCTATCTGATTATGCTGAAGCAATAGCTCCTGACTTAACAGCCATATACAACCGCTCTCTCAAAGAAGGATCTGTACCAGATTGGAAATTTGCACAGGTCACACCTATATTCAAGAAAGGCAGGCCTATTTCATTGACGTCAATTTGCAGCAGGGTTTTGGAACATATCCTGTATTCAAATATTATGAATTATCTCGAACAGAATGATCTATTGACCCAAGGTCAACACGGATTTAGAAAATATTGTTCATGGGAAACACAACTAGCTCTTTACTCACATGAAGCTATGGGTGCTATTGACAGGATTCGCAAATCGATTCCGTATTTCTTTATTTCCAGAAGGCTTTTGACACCCTACATCACAAACGGCTTTTAATCAAATTGCGTGGTTATGGTATATCGCCCCAAATTTGCGACTGGATAGGGGTTTTCCTGTCAGAGAGGACACAGGTCGTAGTAATTGATGGTAAGCCATCGATCAAAACAGAGGTGATATCGGACATTCCACAGGGTAGTGTTATTGGTCCTCTGCTGTTCCTTATATACACAAATGATTTAGGGGAAAATCTAAGTAGCTCTTTTACATTGTTTGCAGATGATGCCGTCATTTACCGTCAAGTAAAATCATCTGAAGATCTGAATAAGATATCACTATGGTGTAAAAATTGGCAACTGAGTCTAAATAACAAGAAGTGTGAAGTCATCCACATGAATACGAAAAGAAATCCGTTAAACTTTGTTTACAAGATAAAACAATCAAATATGAAGATCATAAACTCCACTAAATACCTAGGAATTACTATTACTTCAGACTTAAACTGGAAAGAACATGTAGATAATGTCGTGGGAAAGGCAAACAAAAGACTCCATTTTATTGGCAGAACCCTTAAAAGATGCAACAGAACTACTAATGAGGCTGCATACACTAAGCTTGTCCATCCTTTTTTGAAGTATTGCTGCCCAGTGTGGAATCCTTATCAGGTGGGTTTGACGAAGAACATCAAAAGAGTCCAAAGAAGAGCAGTTTGTTTCGTATTGTCACAATACAGGGGAGACAGCGTTACACAAAATGACACAGGATCTGGGATGGGAATCATTACAACAACAGCGCTTATCACTGCGGTATGGGCTACATACGAAACTACAATCACCAACATTCTCCTCCGAATGTGAAAATATATTGTTGACTCCCACTTACATGGGTAGAAATGATCATCAGAATAAAATACAAGAAATCAGAGCTCGAACGGAGAGATTCAGGTGTTCTATCTTCCCGTGCACTATTTGAGAATGGAATGGGAGATAAATAGTATAATGGTGGTTCGATGAACCCTCTGCCAGACACTTAAAGGTGATTTGCAGAGTATCCCATGTAGATGTAGATTCCACTTCGCTGTACACCAATATCCCACATGACCATGGTCTTGCTGCTCTCGAACGTTACCTTTCTCAACGTCCTTCAGACTCCAAGCCCAATAGCGCATTCCTTACAACCCTTACCAATTACATCTTAACAAATAATTACTTTTACTTTGAAGGAAAAGTATACAATCAAATCCGCGGCATAGCCATGGGCACCTGTATGGCACCCACCTATGCCAACCTATTTATGGGCCGTCTAGAGGAAACCTTCCTAGCTTCCCAAAATCCCAAACCCCTGGTCTGGTTCAGGTTCATTGATGACATTTTCATGATTTGGACTCAGGGTCAGGACACCCTATCCTTGTTCCTTCACAACCTCAATTCCTTCTCCCCCAGCAATTTCACCTGGTCCTTCTCAATCCAGCAAGTCACCTTCCTGGATGTTAACCTCCACCTCATTGATGGTTCCATCCACACCTCCATCCACATTAAACCTGCAATACCTGCTGTCCCACAACCATCCTGGCCTCAACTTAAGATAGCTTCCCATCCCTGCACCCTATGCCTAACATCTCCCCCCTCCCTCCCCCACCCATTATCCTGTATCCATGTCTTCCTTACAACTGTGTATTACCACTTACAATATCCCCCTAATTTAGTACTTTTATATTTACTTACTTTTTATTATTCTTTCCTATCTTTCCCAATTTTAATTTTTTCATTTACATCTTTATTTTTTCCTCTTTCCCCAACATTTTTCCCCTTTTCCCAACTTTACACTATTTGTATGTTATAATCATACAGAATTACAACAATTCAAACCTTATTTTTAAGATAAGAAAATAGCCTATAGTTTACTGAAGCAGAACTAATTATATTAATTATAAATCAACAACAAATGGATTTTTTTCTTTTACTTGCAGTGTGAAATCCTCGCTTTGTGGAATATTTCATGATTGTAGGGTCTGATGAGCAGGTTCGTGAGTCTCAAAAAGTGACAAATAGCAGTTATTTCTGTATGCCTTGATTATTTATTTACACAAATCAGGATTTGATTATGTTAGTATGTGCCATAAATTTCAGACCATTGCTGTGAAAAAGGAGTCATGGAAGCTGGACAGCCAGACAGACACACAACATTGTGCCCCTATAAGGATTCCATTTTACCAAATGAGATACAGAACCCATAAAAAAAAAAAAAACAGCATAAATGGCCAAAATACATTCAAGTGAAAGTACATGTTAATGCCCTACGGTACCTCCAGCTACTCATTTTTTAAATAATTAATGACTGTATGAAAACTCACCTCTGCATTTATGGTCCCTGGGGCCAGGCCCTGTATATTCAGACAATGAGCTGCCTGAAGCAAAGACGGCAACTGACTCGGATCCACACTAACCTCTCCACGGTAGACAAACTCAAGCAGAGCTTCTAGATCATGAGCTGTCACTCCAGCAAGCATGACCACGGGATGTTGACAAGGTGTGCTCTATTTTGGGGGGAAAATATATACATAAATTCTGCAGATACAAATGATAAGCATACTATATATACTAATCAAAGTTAATAATGAGTACAGTGATAGGACAGTTTACAACTCACCACAAAGATGTGATGACAAGGCGCAACAGGCATATGGAAAAGGCACAAACATACAACACTTACAGCTATCAGCCATGGCCTTCTTCAGAAATAAGAACATTCACACAATCTGCTGGGCACACAACACTGAGATGGCAGTTGTGTGACTGTTGTGTGCCTGTGTGGTTGTTTCTATTTCTGAAGGAGGCCATGGCTGATAGCTGAAAGTGTTGTATGTTTGTGCCTTTTCTATGTGCCTGTTGCGCCTCGTCGTCACATCTTTGTGGTGAGCTGTAAACTGTCCTATTACTATATTGTTAATTACAACTTGGACTTTCCATTATTAATAATGAGTACATAATTTTTAGACTGGAAAGTTTCTTTTACACACACACACACACACACACACACACACACACACACAGAGAGAGAGAGAGAGAGAGAGAGAGAGAGAGAGAGAGAGAGAGAGAGAGAGAGAGTCTTTGTTTGCGCATGTGCATGCAAGTACATGCAATGGCACTACAAAATCTTACAAGTTGGGAGCAGCAGTTTGACCTATTTAAAAACAATTGTGCCCCTTAATTAATCATAACCAGAATAAAGTCCAAATCTGAAGCACAGCGATTTAATGATGCTGCTATTTATACATAGGCCCTCACAGAACTGAAGCTGGTGGCCAGATATTAATTGGTAACTCGTAACACAGCAACCAGCGATTCTAAGCACTGCACAACACTGTTCACCACAGCTCATGGCTATCCTTCCTTTCCTGGAGAAACAACAAGTTACTGTTTCACAAGTTCTACGCGGAGCCCTCTACAGTACACTGGATCCAGAAGTTGTCAATGGTTGTCTGTAGGACTGGTTGTACCTCAGAGTTTGGTTGTGCTGTAACATCCTCTTTGAGATGACCTAGTTTCAACACCAGAAAGGTGGCAGCCCACAGAGATCCAGATGGACATCGGCAGCAATCACACGAGACAATGTGGCGACTAATGTGCACCCCTTAAGCTCAAGCCTCTTGTGGTTGCAGCCAAAAGCGCTTTCTCGAGATTAGGCACAACAACCACCTCGCAGCAGCCAAGGCCCATTTCATTGTTAACCACTTCTTTGTCTTGAGCTCTTCCACTTAAAAATGTAGGTGTCTTATTTCGATAGTACTTTTTTTAATCTACAAATAAGTCTTTATTTATTAACAAAATGTAAAATAGTAATGGGAAACAGTAAAGGTCCAAAGCGTGGCCAGAGAACATGTGGGAAAACAAAGCAGGCTGAACTGGAAATCAGGTGCCCAGCACCTGTGTAAAATAACATGCATTAAACAACAAACAAACAAAGGGCACTCTGGGTAGGTCTGATCGCGGACCTCAAGAGAAGAAATGCAATTGAACAGCCAATGAAGGTCTTAGGACAGTGTATGACCATAGTAAGAGGGGCACCTCTACACCCAGCCTCTGATAAACTGCTGAATAAAAGCATACAATTACAACAAATGTAGACCATCTCAAGATGGCGGAAAGTGAAATCTCGTTTGTGTTTGCACTATAAACAGATAACTTAAATTGTGAGAAAAAGTGCGTAATATGTGGATAGTAAAGTGTATATTGGAACCTTAGTACACCAAGTACAGTGTAAATACACAGTGAGCAAGAAAAAGTAACGTGAAAATAGTTTTTTATTGTCCTATATATTGCAACTCAATGGCGCCGAATGAAGATCGTGTGTTTAGTCCCACAAAAGAACTCAAAAATTACGCGGAAAAGTGTCTAGTATGTAAAACTTTCAGCCCTTATTGTGATAATGTGTGTTTGACATGCTACATTATAAAAGAAATCACCAGAAGAAGGAGCGCCATTACCGATACACAAGTAACGGAAATCGTGCATGCTGCAACAACCTCGTCTATAAAACACTCACAAGAGAAAGAGATTACTTCTCTCTGCTACTGTGAGAAACGCGTGGTAAAAGGAGTAGTATGTTATAATTGTAAAACAGTGTTCCATTTTAAGTGCACAAATGTCAGTCCTAAACAAAAACTCTGGTTCTGTTTAAATTGCTGCCAAGAAGAAACACACCAAAAGGTAAACAGTGCAGGCTGTAAAGAAGAACTTATCTTGTTTTTATTGGAAGAAATTCGTAAATTAAAGAACAAGAATGAAGAACTCATCGCTCAAAAACGGCATTGTCAACCCTCAGTGTACAGTGATGTATTAAATATTTCCACCAGCGAAAGCACAGGCAACAGCATAAGTAAACATTGCCAGGAATGCCACAAAATTGTGAGAAATGGTGTCGCCTGCATGGAGTGTGGAAACACATTACATTTTAGATGTGGAAAAGTAGATCCTTCGCTGAAAGGGGAAGAAAGCACCAGCACGAAATGGACTTGTGACGGTTGTAGAAGAAAAAATAATATTCCTGCACCAGTAGTAAGAAGAGATGAAATGCCAGTGTGCAGTGACACAGCAATTAACGAAAATTTAACAACCAATATCAAACGTGTGCAACCAAAAAACGTTTGTTTTAGTAGGAATGTTGAAAAATTAATAACTGAAGACAACAGTGATGCACATAAATCGCCTAATATACAAAACATAAATGACTGTTTCACTTCCACTGGAACTAAAGGAACTGTGCCTACTACTGATCTGCTGGAAGAAAGCAATGCTGTAACTGCAACAGGAAAAGGCACAGAAAAAAGAAGAATCCCAGACCCCCCTCACGAAAAATCATCACACATCAGAATATACTCTGATAGCTTTGGAAGAGGATTAGCAACAAAAATGAAGACGTTGGCAACACCTGAAAATTTCCTAATTGAAGGAATTGTGAAGCCTGGCGCAAGATTCAACCAGATCCTCACCAGCACTACAGACCCCAGAAATCTATCAACAAATGACTTTGCAGTTCTGATAGGTGGCTCAAACGATGTATACCACTATGAAACAGCTGCAGCAACATCAGCCTTGAAGACAACACTGGGCAAGTTGACAAACACTAATGTTATAGTACTAAAAATACCACAACGATATGATCTAATGGAACTATCATGTGTAAATACCGAAATAAGTAGAGCTAATAAGTCTTTTGAAACAGTTTGCAGGCAGTTTAAGAATGTAACTATTATTGATATTAATGACTGTATTGCTTGCAATCATTCATCTAGAAATAATTGTAATTGTCAAAGAGCCTGCCACACAAGACATGGACAGCATCTAAGTGGGTTAGGAAAGACTTTGTGGGCCCAAAAAATACTAAATGTTATAAATCATAAAGTAACCTGTTGTAGCCCATCAGAATACAACACTAAGCACACACAAGTAGATCAGGGAAACGTACTAGCTTGACCAAGACAGATGTCTTGGTCAAAGACAATACACAAACATCAAAAATAAATAAACAAATTGTGCACACCACACACAGTATACTTAATTGCACCAGAAATGGATTTCTTATATTACATATAAATGTGCAGTCCTTAAGAAATAAAGTTGCTGAACTCCAGTACTGGCTGGATGAAATTAACTGTAATATTCTCTGTGTAAATGAACACTGGCTGAAAAGTACAGAAATAAACCTATATGTACCATTTGGCTACACACTAGCATCAAGTTACTGTAGGCAAAACATTACACATGGGGGAGTATCCATATACATAAATAAAAGTTTAAATTTGCAATATTCAGCCATAGATCTCACTAGCCTATGCATAGAAGGTGTCTTTGAAGCAACTGCTGTGGTACTGCACACTCAAAAAGTTGTTATTGCAACTGTTTACAGAACACCAGGAACTGATGAAGAAATTTTTGAAAAACAACTCTCTGCTGTAATCTTAAACATTGCTAAATACAAGCACTATAAATTTTTTATAACAGGAGACATTAATATAGATGTAAGAATCAACAGAACACATGTGGTTAGCTTTCTAAATATGTTAAGTTCATTGAATTTTTGCTGCCTCAATGAAAAACCACCCAGGATGGATGCATGCCTTGACAACATAATTAGCAATATTTGTAGAAGTCAAGTTGAGTGTGACACCATCAAACTGGGAATATCTGACCATGATGGCATATGGCTCAGAATTAGTAATCTACCTACTGAAAATACAAGTAAGTTAATTACACGCAGACTTCTAAACAAAGAGAATATTGAAAGAATGAAAAATGAATTGAAATTAATAGAGTGGTCCAGCATATTATCTCACGAGGAAGATGTAAATGAATGTTTCTCCACCTTCATCTCCCAATTAAAACTCACACTAGAGACTAACTGCCCCCGTATCACTAAGAGAAGTAGCAGTCATAAAAGGCACAAACCACAACATACAAAAAACTGTTACACCCCTCACCTTGATAAAATTAGGATACTTCTACTTATGTTGAAGGCTAAAGCTGCTACCAACTGTGAGAACAAGGAAGACTATATACGACTGAGAAAAATCTATAAATCTGAAATCAGAGCAGCAAAAATAAAGGCAAATGAAAAATACATTTCAAATTCTAAAAACAAGTGTAAAGCAGCCTGGACTGTAGTAAAAAATGAAATAAATGTAGGAAAGGAAGAATCCACTGTCCCACTTAACTGTAATATTCTTAATGAATATTTTGTAAATTGTGCAAGTTCCCTTGGAACACAAAATGTTAATACTTCAGATGCTGAGACCTTCCTTTTGCAATCAAAGAATAAAACAAATGAAAGATTCACTTGGAAAAAATTAGTGCTATAGATATTGTTAAGGCAGTAAATAAGTTGAATACCTCCAGAACTGAAGACTACTATGGGTTCAGTAACTATGTACTAAAAGGTATAATTATGGAAATTAAAATGCCTCTGCTCTATCTTGTAAATAAAATTCTTGAAGAGGGCATTTTTCCCGAATGCCTTAAAATCACAGTTACTATTCCAATATTCAAAAAGGGTGACAGACATAAACCAGAAAATTATAGACCAATATCAATTGTCCCTATAATTTCTAAAATAATAGAGAGCTGCATGCATGTACAGATATACAAGTATTTTGAAAATAATAACTTACTGAATGAAAGTCAGTTTGGATTTAGATCAAACCTCTCAACCATAAAAGCTGTCGAAAGTCTGATAACTGCAATTCATGATGGTTATGAAAGGAAGCAGACCATATGTGCTACACTTATAGACCTAAGTAAAGCCTTCGACTCCGTATCACATGAGATTATTGTAAAAAAGCTAGAATTCTATGGTGTTGCAGGCCAAACATTAAATTTATTTAAATCTTATCTGAGCTGCAGGCAACAACTAGTATATGTTAACAATGAGAGGTCAAAATTAATGACAATTAAGAGAGGAATCCCACAAGGGTCTGTCCTTGGACCATTCCTTTTTATTGTCAATATTAAAGATTTTCCAAATTATATATCCTGTAAAAATGTGCTGTATGCAGATGATATGACAATGATTATATCTGGTGAAAATAAACAGGTAGTGAAAGACAAAAATAAGCAACTATATGAAAAAAGTAATCAGTGGTGTAAAGCCAATCAGTTATGTATAAATACTACAAAAACTGAGGAAATATATTTTAACTTAAAGGTACAAAAAGAAGACAATCAATGTGTTAAACTGCTGGGCCTTAAAATAGATCAACGACTTTCTTGGGATGATCAAATAAAAAATGTATCTAGCAAACTCGCACGTTTGATTTTTCTATTGTATAAATTAAGGCAGTGTGTAAACAAAAAATTACTGATTCTCTGTTACTATGCATTCTTTCAGTCACAGTTGCAGTACGTATGGAGTATTGCTATGGGGAAATGCACCAGACACATCCCTTATTTTCAAATTGCAGAAAAAAGCAATTAGATGTATACAAGGGCTGGGACCTAGAGAGAAGAAAAAAAGGAAGAAGGCAAGAGGGGATCACCTTGACGGCCGCTGAGGGCCTGGCTGTGAGGCGGCACTGCTGCTGCAATAAACAGATGGACAATCATGCTCCATGGGTTCAGACATCTGTTCTGCCTCCTTCCTGGATTGATCGGAAGGGGCAGCGTCATCCGCCGGTGAAATGCCGGCAGATCGGCAAGCAGTAGAGCATCATGGCGAGACAGAGGAAGGCCAGGGCCGTCTACTGCTGGATGGCATGACCGAAGAGTCACACCGTGGTGGGGAAGGAGAGGTACTTCTCTTTCTGTGTGCCTTTTTAAAGGCAGTTCTGTTTGAAGAATGAGTGGCTGATGGTTGGGAAGATGACGTTTTTAGAAAATCTTCGTGAACAGGATCGTTTTTTGAAGTACGGGCTTCCGACTTAGTGGCCCGTGATTTCTGTGAAACTGATGTGGAATGGGATTTAGAGTGAGCAGAAGGCATTGGAGATGTTGAGCGGGCAATCTTTGGGCTGGCTGATCTGACAACTGTGTCACTGAAGGTAAAGTCACACATCTGCATACCAGTTTCCTTTGTTGGTCGAGGAGAGGAAAGGACATTGTTGTAGGTACCCGCTGGGAGCACAAGGAGGCTTTCTACTTTCTAGTAATTTCTGGGCATCAGAGGTGAAAACTTTTTCCTTGACTCAGATTTCCTGGATGGTCCGCTCATCTTTATATACAGGGCATTCGCGAGAATTAGCAGCATGGTCACCCATGCAGTTGATGCAGTGAGGGGACGGAGGTGGGCAGTCACCCTCATGGGTGTCCCTACCACAGGTGATGCATTTTGCTGCATTGGGGCACGACTGACAGGTATGATTGAACCGCTGACACTGGTAACATTGAGTGGGATTAAGGACATATGGCTGAACAGAGATAATTTCATAGCCTGCTTTTATCTTTGAAGGAAGGTCAACGTTGTCAAAGGTCAAGAACACTGTTTGGGTCAGTATTAGGTTGTTGTTAACTCTTTTCATCACATGATGTACAGCTGTTACACCCTGGTCAGAAAGGTACTCCTGTAGTTCCTCATCGGACAGGCCTTCAAGGGATCGTGAGAACACTACCCCCTGCAATGAGTTTAGGGTATGATGAGGTTCAAACTTAACAGGAAATGTGTGCAACAGTGTAGTGCAAAGCAACTTCTGAACTTGGAAGGCACCTTCGGTTTCCAGCAACAGTGTCCCATTACGTTGGTGGGAACAAGATTTGACAGGACCTGCAATTGTATCGACACCCGTTGTATTACAAAGGGATTCACTGATAGAAATCATGGCCATCAGTGCATGAAACGACAAGGAACTTTGGCAAGTTAGGCAAAATTTTCTTGGACTTTGATTCATCGAGTTTCCTTTGCTGGGTAAAGGGCAAAGTAGAAAAGAAGAAGAAGAAGAAGAAGAAGAAGAAGAAGAAGAAGTCATTGCGAAGTTATCCCCCATGATTACCGGTGTCTCCGATGGCGTGCTCCTTCCTAATGGGAAACACACTGAGGACTCACCCGCCTTAGGTGATTTTCCACACCTCAGGTCACACCTCCCGAGAAACAGACGGAGCGACCAATCGGCACAGTTGGAAGGTATCAGCTCGGGTAATCACCCCTTCCTGGGCCTGACGTTTACCAGGGGTTACTTGCGGGCCCTACATACCAATCCGGGGCTGGGACTTTCGCATTACCCAGTCACCTGTTATGCAGCGAGTGCGTAGGTGGCCTTCAGGAACGCACATGGAGGAAGAAAGGAAAGAGGCAAGAAGGAAAAAAGAAGGAAGTGGGAAAGGTTGAGTCTCAAACGCCAATGCGGAGAGTAAAGGAGGAGAAAGAGGCTAGAAGAGCACAGTAAGGAGGGAAAGGCGGAAGCAAGGTTTAGGGAAAGAAAAACCAAGAAAAGAAAAAAAAGCTGGTACATGAAGACCACCTAAACTCACGAGACTCCCATTTCCGGGCGAAAGCATAAACCGGGGGGAAACTGAAGCAGCCTGGGGCGGGAAGGAAGGCTGTTTCGGCTCGGGGCCCCATGCACTCCACACACGTACCCACAAAAGAGCTGTAGGCCCCCTGGAGGGGGGGGGGAGATTGAAGACCTGCGATGACTTTTGACACTATAATAGTGAAGAGGTTATATACGGTGAAACCAATGCACATTCTTCAGCCGTTTTTTTTCTGCAACAAGCATACAAATAAAGAAAAATAAGTGCATATTGCAGTTTCAAAAGTAAAGCTACCAAGAAAGATGCCAAAGCATAAGAAAGAAATTGTGTGTTCTCTATTTGTTTCTAAAACATAGAAAATGGCACTGAAAAGTGAATCTACGGGCAATAGAAACTTGAAATTTGCATTTTGTATACATTGGTTATCTTACACTGTAGGCAAAAGCAGTTTTTCGGTATTCCCGTCCCTAAGGGGGTGAAATAGGGGATGATTTTTTTTTAATACATTGCTATTAAGGCAATTTTGAAGAAATAAATACAAAACTTCAGATTTAAATTTTTGATTGGAATTTTAAAAACATGTGTTTCAATATTTTTGGAAATTTAACCATTAAGTGGATGAAATATGGGAAAATCTTTTAAGTGTGCTACTAAGACTATTTTGATGCTATAAATGCAAAAATTTGGATTTGGAACCATGGTTAGAATTAGAAATGTTTCAGGATGTTTTGATTTCTGCCATCAATGGTGCACTAGGGGGGCGGGGTGGCAAGTTGTACCAAAATACTTGATTAGGAAAGCATTTTTAAAGCTAAATCTATCAAAATTTATTAGTAGAAACAACCAATGCAGACCATTCAGTATACATGTGTGATGCAGTGGAAATTAAGCAAGTTAGATAGTATAATTACAGATGTGGAAGCAATAGTGATGGGCAACCTAAATGTGCAGATAGGCAAGGAATGGCTAGGAACAGAGGAGATAATTGACCCATATGGATATGGGAAGAAAAAATGAGGAAGAAGTGAAATGGTTGTTTATTGCAAAAGAAATGGGCTGATTGTGTTCTGTAAGAAGAGTAGCAAATAGATAATCAGATATGGATGAGGCAATAGATGGACAAAGATGGTCATCAATTACTTTCTAGTGGAGAAGAAAAATCAGAGAAAGTTAATGGATGTAACTGTACTTCCAGGGGAAGTTTTTTATGGACACCATCGAGTGGTGATGGCAAACATGAGGTTCAATAAACTGGAAGACAAAGGACAAAAAGGAAAAGAAAATAAAAGTATGGAAATTAACTAAAGGATAGCGCGATACAAGGAGTTACTTAAGCTCAAAATACCTAACAATGTATGTAGAAAGGTGGAAGATAAATGGGGTAAGTTCAAAGAAGTGTTTGTCAGTTATTCTGAGAGAACCTGCGGCAGAATATCTGAAAGGGTAACGGAAAAGAAGATGCCATATTAGAATGAACAGGTGAAGGAGGCAGTAAAAGAAAAGAAGAAAGGCTGGCTTGAATGGAACAGAGATCGAACAGGGGAAAGTAGAAGGAAATACCAAGATAGTAAAAATATGTGTAAGAAAGTAGAAGCAGAAGAAAAGAGGGAAAGTTGGGAGAAATTCACGTCCGAACATTGGTAAAAGATGTTAGTAGTGGTAAAAGGATGCTATATATAATTACAAAGAGTGCAAGGAAGGAAAATTGCTATATCTCACCTCAGGAGATAATTGAAAGACACTGTCTGTTACGGACATTGTGTTTATTGACAAGACAAACTAATCATCTTCTGGAAACAAAACAAACTAACAAATTTCTGAAACTAAGGCAAAAACAACAAACATCAACTAAAAGTTTTCTTCTTCACCAATTAGGAACTAGCCAGGGAGATAACGACAGCCTTGAGAGAACAGCCAGGGAGACGGAGCCGGACGACATATTCCACTGCGGGAAGTCCTGGAGGTGTTGCGTCACTGGCATGAACTCTTCCCTGGAGGCGTCGGTCGCAATTCCTCAGCTATGGTTATCATAAGCGGTCGGCGGAGAACTGCTTGTCGTGTTGCACTGCGCCCCCCTAAATAGTCAGCACTCAGTGATCCGGGGCAGTCTCAAGTGGGTCCACGTGACTGTGCAGAGGAATATAGTTCCTCTGGTGACTCCGGAACCACCGCTGTAGGATGCCTCACTGCTATGCATCCATGCGCTTGTAATCTGCATTGCGGGTTGTCTGCTCGTCAGGCGAACCACCGGTACACGACATCCCTCCCCCGCAAAGAGATGAGCCAGATGGAGGACAGTGTCGGAGTCTGGATCAACGTCCATGGCATAGGATGAGCTCAGCAGTGTGTGGTTCGCCGGAGGTGTGTGGTCAATTTCCATTGGTATTGGCCAGGGTGCAGGAGTTTACTGCCCACCATCGTCCATTGACATTGGAGGGGCCATAGAAGGGGTTGGTCTTGCAGGGCCTCCCGGCTGCCTGGTCAACAGGCCGGCAACAAGAGGCGGTGAGTCAACTGCAGTCGTCAATTGACGGCTCCTGGGGCACACCTGGTTCAGACGCCTGCGGCAAAGGGAGCCACCTGAAAGTTGAACCTCCACCATTGCTCGTCCCAGGAGTTTTGTGATCACCACCGGATCTCAACAGTGGCCGCGGCGGGAGAACATCAGGACCCAGATATCATCATGGATAGCAAACTGGAGTCGGTGACCTTGTCCCAAGTACTCTACAGGTCGTTGTGAATGGAGGAGGGAGACGAGCGAACACTGTTGGGTGCCCATGGACCTGCTCTGCCAGACTGGTTTCCTCCTGTGGAGTTGGTCCTGTAAGAGCCCAAAAAGATGGACGAACCATCATCCAGTGAGTGGTGTGCGGAGAGCTTCGACATTTCATTCTTGAAAGTCTATACGAACTGTTCTGCCAGTCCATTGGATGCGGGATGGAAAGGTGCTGAGTGTGGCAGGGAAATGCCATTGGATGCACAGAAAGCTGTGAATTCTGCAGACGTAAATTGAGGGCCATTGTCAGTCACAATTATCTCTGGTAGGCCTTCAATGGTGAAGATGCGAGCGAGCGCCTTGATGACGTGGGTCGATGATGTGGAGGACATCTGAGAGACACAAGGAAATCCAGAGCCAGCGTCAACTGCAATAAACCATGGGGAGCCCAGAAAAGGGCCTGTGAAGTCCAAATGGAGCCTGGACCAGGGTGCTGATGCCTCTGGCCATGGGAAATACCGACATGCGGGAGCAGCTTGTTTGCTTTGGCAAGAGGGGCAGGCTGCTACCACAGAGGTGATGTGCGTCGATCCCCTTCCAGTAGACATGTAGACGTGCGAGGCGTTTTGTTAGCACGACTACTCAATGACCACGATGAAACAGGATCAAGACCTTGTGTTGTAGGAACGGAAGAATGACAACCTGTGGTCGGCCGTTTTCGCTCTGGATGAGAAGAACACCATCACGGACAGAGAATTCGTGCCGTAAATGCCAATAATTTTTAACCCCTGTGGTAAACACCTGCCTTCGATCCGACAGCCAATCCTGCTGAACCAGCCAGATGATCTCGCACAAGACTGGGTCCTCTGCAGACTGCTTGGCTACTAGTTTTGCGTCAATGGGAAGGGATGCAAGAGTGTGTTCTTCTTCTACGTCTAAGTGGCAGCACACTTCTGGGTCAGCGACAAATGAAGGATCCTGACCTAATGACTGCTGGAAGAGGAGATTGGCATTGGCCTGGTTGGTCGTCGAGTGATACTGAATATCATAAGAGTAATTAGCCAGAAATAAGGCCTACCATTGGAGGCGTCTAGCCATTTTGGTAGAGAGATTTGCATCACACTGAAAGAGAAGCAGAAGGGGGTTGTGGTCAGTCAGGATGGTAAAATGATGACCATAAACATAGTCATAGAACTTTTTTAAAACGAAGACTATGGCCAAGGCCTCCTTTTCAATTTGCCCGTAGTTGCACAGTGCCGGTGTCAATTTTTTTGAGATGAACGCAACTGGCCATTCCAGCTCTTCGACCCTGTGCGAAAGGACTATGCCCACACCATAATCAGAGGCGTCTGTCGCAACACTCACAGGGAGTGATGGATCAAAGGCCATAAGACATGTGGGCTGAAGCAAAGCCTGCTTGAGATTGCGGAAGGCAGTTTCACATGCTGTGTCCCAATTCCATGTCACATTCTTACATAAGAGACGGTACAATGGCACTGCATTCGTTGAGGCGTGTGGAATGAATTTCCTGTAATAATTCAGGTAGCCCAATACAGATTGCAGCTGCTTCACATCTGAAGGGGATGGTAAATCCTGCATGGACTGGACATGATGAGGCAGTGGCCGAATACCCGTGACACTGAGGACGTGGCCTAAGTATTCGACTTGAGGGAGAAAAAACTGACATTCTTCCAAATTGCAGTGAAGGTTGGCTGTTTGGAGAACAGAAAAAAGGATGTCCAGGTTGTCCACTAAGTGTTGAGCGGACTGTCCGGCAACAATGATGTCATCCAAGTAGCTGTCAGTGCAAGGCATGTCCCTTGTAAGAGTTTCGAGGAACCTCGGGAAAATTGCTGGGGCACTCGCGATCCCAAAGGGAAGCCTATTTTAGATGAAAAGGAGTGTTGATAACCAGCAAGTTGTTGGATGCCTCGTCTAAAGGAAGCTGTAAATATGCGTCCTTGAGGTCGATTTTCGCGAAGAGTTTGCCCCCATTGAGGCGAGTGAGGATGTTGTTGACCTTGGGAATGGGGTACATATCAACAATCGACTGGGCATTGATGGTTTTACAGAAATCACAACATACACGGATGGAACCATCCAGTTTCTCTACCAATACTATGGGCGTTACCCACAAACTGTTAGAGACAGGTGTTAAGACGCCAGCTCCCTGCAAATGTTGGAGCTCTGCCTGCAATTTGTCACAAAGAGCGAATGGTACAGGCCGGGCTTTGAAGAACCAGGGTACGGCTGTCAGAAGGAGCGGAGCGTGATGTGTGCCTCAAACCCTTGGACACCAGCAGTAGAAGGCTCAAACACAGGATGATACTTTGTGTGAAGGGTCTGGAGATAGGAACTGGCAGATCCTGGCTGGATGCTCCTAGTGGTATCATGGACTTCCAGCCCCAAGACATCGAAAAGGTCAAGTCCCAGCAAGTTCGTCGCTCCCGAAGTATCCAAGACAAGAAGATGCATCCTGCAAGTTGTGGCACCATGTTTGATGAGTGCCGTAAACTGGCCTTTAACCTTCACTAAGTCATTGTTGTAACTACAAAGGTTGTGGGTGAATGGTTGAAGAGGGGGAGAACCCAAGTGTTGGTAAGTTTTCCACACAATGATAGAAGAAGTACACTCAGCGTCTACTTGGAAGTCGACTGGGTGGCCATTGACCAACACCGACAGGGTTACCTGTTTATTGTGAACAGAAAGCACTGCATGAACATGGAGATCCTCCTGATACGCCATGCCTGGTTCGTCATCTGAAGCAGGATCGACCTGAGTAAAGTCAACTTGCATCCTGGAAGAAGCACGACGGACTTCAGCCCTGTGCCTCGTTTTGCCACACGAGTTACATTTGGTATGGCGAAACTGACACTGATGCCTATGGTGTGTGTGACAAAACAGTCTTTGCAAGAGGGTAACTGTGTAAGGCCGCGAGTGAAGGAGGTTTGTTTACCAGAAGGAAGATGGGGAGGTGGTTGCTGAGGTGTCTGTTGGCAGTTGGGGCAGGCCGCATGCACCTGAAATGGCTCATGGAAGGAGGCAGATGCTTGGAGAGACTGTTCAAATGCATGAATAACTGGTAGACATGCTTCTAAGGAGGGGTCCCGAAGCTTTAGTAAGTCCTTCTGGAGGCCCTCGTCGGGGGCATGAACCAAGATCATATCCCTCACAAGCGATGCCATATACGATTGTTGGCAGCTTTCATTGGCACATTGAAATCGGCAATCCCTTGATGGGTTATGGATAATAACTACAAAATACGCACAAAGCCATCGGAACAGCTGCAGCCTGAAGAAGACGCTACTGCCGCTGCCATTGGTCGGCACATTACACCGCCAGCATGTATGATGCAGTGCGGCCATCATACGGAGTGCCTAGCACCTTACAGGCATAAATGTTCCACTGTGAAATCAGTATCAGGAAGCAGCTGAAGAAGACTGTGAGGTATGCAGTTGAAATATTGTGCAAGAAAAGACATGAATTGCCGGCAGAACACCTGATTGTGTAAGATGACTTACTACACAAAGTTCAAAACTGTAACAATACACACATAAAAAGACATCTCTAATTGGGTTTGGAACTACCTCACTTAGATCACAGTGAGTAAAATTTTATCTTCCAATGTGTAAAGTTGCATAGTTGTTCTTGTAAATGACAGAAGTTTCTTTAATGCTGCTAGTTACATACATCTTCACTTTCGAAAATTTTAGCCCTTCAACTGTTAGTTCAGTGTCTTTCTTGTTGGCACTCTGGCGAGAACAGTCCTATTTATCTTCAGGATAAAATGACTGGTCAATTTGAACATGTGCTGCTTCTACAGGTTGACCGCCTTAGGGATCTGGCCTTCCAAATACTACGTTTACAGATGTAAAATTGCTTTATTTACCCAACGTATACTTTGATGCTTATGGAATGAAGTTCAAAATTGATTTCTTTGAAAATGAATCTGGAATAATAGTTAAAACCTGCACCTTTTCACTGTATGATGCACAATATTCAACAGCTGAATTGATGTTCACTTTCTTTTTAAAATGGAAATTCTACTTTTGAAGAGTGTTGTCAGTTTTGCTTTGGTTTACTTGTCCATAGCTTTAGTAATTTCTTTGCACTTTTTTTATGCATAGAGCTTATGACTCGACTTCACTGACCATGGGCTAACAGGACTAACTGACAAGACTAACAGCTACTTCTGAACCTGACTGATTTAAGGTATGTAACTCTTCCTCTACATATGCAAAATCTGCTTTATCCGCCCCATGAAAGACTTCGTCTTGTTCAATTACTATCACTGATGATATTCTGTAAAAATAAAACAAAGTCACTATTGGAAATATTCAAAACCTGAAAAATGTCTGTATTTTGCTGGTCTTATATATCATTCTTTTATGTATATGTAAACTGTCACTCTTCTGTAGTCCCAGTCAGAAGACATTTCAAACACACCTATCAGAAAAACACCCTCCAACTGTGTCAATTGGGTAGTTCCTCATAAAAAAAACACTACTCACTGAATGGTTTCAGATTTCTTAGAAGACTCTTCAATAAAGAAATTAGCACAGAACAACTGCAGTACTGAAACCTGAAATGAAAACCCACAGCAAAGAAACTGACAAGAAACAACGACCATAAAAGTAACAAGAAACAACTGCAACAATAATATTAGAAACAAACAATACAAAAATAGTAAAAAAAATGGATGAGCATATGGCTCTTTTTTCTGTAGTAGCCTTTTGTATAGTGTAGTTCTATTGACTTTGGTAATAGTTGAGAATATTTTCATGACATTCAGATCAATGTAGGAGGATTTTCAGAAGCATTTTCCATGTGTGTAGGCTGGCAAGATACCATATTGCATGTACATGGGGTAGTGTGATTATTGATTTTGGAGAAGCCAAAGAAAGTGAAAAGCGATAAACTGGTTGCGGTGACAGAATGATCTGTAGTGTAGCCAGAAGTCTAGGTTTGGTTGGGACACAACAATTTACTTGCGAGATGGCGATGCCAAAGAATGTGAAAATACAAGAGTGGTTGTGGTAAAGAAGATTATGTCAGAATGGAACCTTTGAAATGACTGAAGTGTTTGATACTATTTCTTTGTTGTCAGTCGCTTTGGTGGGAGGGAGAGGGGGTTGAAATGGTATTGCTGTCTTCATTTGACATGTATTATAGGTCAATTGAACTATTCAGTACTGAGTATAGTTTTTTTGGTCACCTATTTTGTATGTTTTGGATTTGTTATTTGTCAGTTTTTCCCTGCTTAGAATGTCTCTGTTCAACACTTCATTCCCGCACTTCTCTCATTAGTGTCATTTTATGGTTTTACATTAATTTTTGCTTGTTTATATGTGCATTTGTCAGTGTTTTTCATGATTGTTTTGGTCACCATATTAGCTAAGAGTTTAGGCTATATGTCACTGGTACCACATAGATGACATCAGGTGGTATCCTGATCTTCAATTGCGCCATTTTGTTCCACCGGTCAGCACCACTGCCCATACTGTGCTCATGTGTTCGCCTAAACACCATAAATTTAGCTGGCAATGATACACTATACCTCCAGTTGTGTGCATGGGAAAGTTTCGGCTAATCAACCAATCCGGGAGTGAGGAGTGGACAGGCGTAGTGCAGGCCAGGGAGAGACGCTCGCCAGAACCGATGTCTTTCTGGTCAGTCTTCATCCTTGTCGGATGTGCCCTCTTCCTTCCTCCTGGACACCCGCCATGTCCGCAACCTGTCGGTGTCCTCCCAGTCGTTAAAAGTCCCTGACAATGTAAACCCGATATTCATTGAGTCATTTGTTACTATTAACAAGCTGCCGGCCCCACAATTAGCGACGGATGTTTCACCTCCACAACGGGCCAGGCCGGGCATGGCGACTGATATATACTCATCATTCCAAGATTTTCAAGCCACGTTGACCCACAGTATACGTTTAACATATCTGTGTCTGTATTAGAAACATGTAAACCAATGTTATATCGCACTGAACAGAATGGGGCTTGTGGCCGCTGCTGGCCACACGGCATCGAGCGCAAGGCACTGCTGTGGCCGCCACCGGCCACACGGCAGTCAACGTACCACGACTGGCACATTTGGTAACCAACCACCTTTTTTACTCATTTAAAGTATCCTGGATGCGCACAAATTGAGCTTCTCGTAGCCATCCTGTACACAGAATGAAACCAGTTGTCAAAAATAAATAATCACAAGCAACTGGTTGCTGAATTTTATTAATTTCTAACCTGAACAGTTGCTGAAATGGATAAATTACTTCAATTTTGTGAAACACTTTTTTTTTTATTGCTGGCATGTGAGTTACACGCTGCAAATTTTGTTTCACCATCTATATAAATAAGCAGAAAAAGAAAATCAGAATTTCTGAATTGACAATTTTAATAAAAAATTTCTTCAATAAAGTAATAACAATAATTTAAAAGTCACGAATAAAAGAACTTTGTCACCTACGTCCAAAAAACGGATGGACTTCAGCAACCGCATTTTGTTATTTGCCACGTGGCCATTCCTACTCCCACAATTTCAGTGACCGCTGCCGTAACAAAGAAGTAATATCCTGCAAGGGAATCGGGCACAGTGCCACTTCAGGCACTAGGCACTCTGTAAGCCTCTTTGGCAGCCCGATCAGCCTCTTCATTCCCCGGAATACCCACATGCCTCAGCACCCAGCAAAAGGATACCACCTTCCCACAACGATGGAGGAAGGACAGTTCATCGTGTATTTGTTGCAGCAAAGTCACAGATGGGTATAGCTGTTGCAATGACCGCAGAGCACTGAGGGAATCATAGCAAAGCAGAAATTGTTTTCCCTGTATTCAATGTATCAGTTGTAGTGCCTTGAAGATAGCATGTAGCTCTGCGGAAAAACGGAATAATTTTCGGTTGGGGAACACAATGGACTAACCGACGGAGTCCCCTTGCTTGCAACCATCAGTATACACTACTGTAAAATTGTGATGGTTATCTAAAACAGTAAAAAACACAGACTGAAAAGTAATATCAGAAGTCTCTTCTTTCCAGAAGCTCATCACATTTAAAAAAATGTCTGGGCCTCTGGAGAACCCAAGGGGAAACCCTGCTCCAACCACATTAAAACTAGCCAACCCCATTTCAAGAAGGCAATCCCTCGCACGAATCCCATACGGCCTCATCGCATGTTGCCGAGTGTGAAAAAGCCTTTCCAATGGAGGCCAAACAACTGTATGGTATGGTGGTGTGGAAGGTGTGGACAGCGACTTATATGCCTGGCACACCACGAGCAGCCGTCACCTGATGTACAGTGGCGGTTCTGCTGCCTCAGCACAGATACTTGGTATGGGGCTCGTCCTAAGTGCCCCAGTTGCCAGCCGAATCCCAGCACGGTGTTCTGCATCCAACATCTTTAAATAAGATGGAAGTGCAGACCTGTAAACTTGAACCCATAATAAGACGGGATCACACGAAAGCTCTGTAAAAACGAAGCAAACAGGTTCTGTCTGCTCCCCACGAAGTTTGGAATCAAATGTGAGGCCTGCAACAAGTGGGAGACCCGAGTTTGAGTCCCAGTCCGGCACAAATTTCCATGTGTTGCAGATCATTTGTCCATCTTTACAGGAGCAGCAAACGTCAGAAAATTTCACAATTTTCAAAGTATATACATGGATAAAATTAAAAACAGTACGTGAACGGTTAAAAAGGACACACTCAGACTTACTGGAAAAGTTAACCAGTCCGTCGTGACCAGTCATACAACCATTGAAGAGTCAGTTGCTAGACTGGATGAAGAGCAAAAGACAGAGAAATCATCCACCAAAAAAAGAGAACACGGCACAGGACTTTCACGACAGAAGTAATACTGTTAATTGCTGTTGCAAACCAGGTCACACTTAAAACACTACCCTGAGGGACTCTGTTCTCCTGCTCAAAGTGATCAGAAAGGGCGTCACCGGCTCTGTATCTAAAATAACGCGGAGAAAGGAATGATTGAATAAAACGGGGAAGACAACAATGAAAATCCCAGTCATCAAGCTGCCTGAAGATTAAATGCCATCAAGTAGTATCATAAGCTTTGTCAATATTGAAAAATACTCTCAGAAGGTGATGCCAATGAAGGAAAGCATGAAACTTCCTGGCGGATTAAAATTGTGTGCCAGAACCGGGACTCGAACCTGGGACCTTTGCCTTTCACGGGCAAGTGCTCTACTGACTGAGCTATCCTGACACGACTCACGATCCTGCCACAAAACTTTACTTCCGTCAGTACCTCGGCTCCTATTTTCCAAACTGCACAGAACCTGCCAGGAAGTTTTATATGTGCACACTCCCCTGCAGAGTGAAAGTTTCATTCTGGAAACATCCCTTAGGCTGTGGCTAAGCCATGTGTCCACCATATCGTTTCTTCCTGGAGTGCTAGTCTTGCAAGGTTCGCAGGAGCGCTTCTGTGAAGTTTAGAAAGTAGGAGGTGAGGTACTGGGGGAAGTAAAGTTGTGAGGCGGGATCATGAGTCATGTCGGGATAGCTCAGTCGGTAGTGTTCTTTCCCGCAAAAGGCAACGGTCCCAGGTTCGAGTCACGGTTCCAACACACTATTTTAATCTGGCAGAAAGTTTCATATCAGCGCACACTCTGCTGCAGGAAAGCATGTTGTATGGTCACCTCCAGGGAGACCAGGTTATGGAAGATGGAGTGATAGCTCTTGAAAACACATTGTAAGTGTGAGAAGATGCCTGGTTTCCAGCATCCATACAAGGTGGCGGTTGACCATCTGGTCTAAGGTTTTCCCCACACAGTCAGAGCAACATAACAATAACTACTTGGGATTGTGCGGTCTTTCCTGGGTTTTAAAAGAGGGATTAAATTGGCCACCCTCCATGAGTGAGGGAACTAGCCTGACTCCCTGATGTAGTGAAGAAGGTAGAGGGGGATTTTCTGATTTTGCTTCATCAGGTGCCATATCATAGTGTAGTAGATTCCGTCGTTACCTGGTAAGGTGTCACAACCCAGAGATAATGCGGAATCCAGTTCCCACATAGTGAAGGGGCAGTTATAATCTTCCTCAATGCTGGACCGGAAGTCCAAAATAACCACCTCAGCAACCACCCGGTGGCACTGGGAAGCTGGATCATAACTGGCAGAGGTGGTAACTGTTGAAAAATGGGCCTCCATAGTCTGGGCAATGTCACATGGTGTGTTGTGGAGAATACCACTACAGCAGCCACTGGGCACCTCCCTCCTCTTCCCAAGATCCCGCTGATAGTCTCCCATACAACTGAAGTCTTACTGGAATGGTTCATAGAATTTAGAAACTGTTGCCATGATCTTTTCTTATTCTCATGAATAATCCAGTGAGATTGGGCCCTTGCCACCCTAAAAACTGCAAGGTTCTCCAAATTGGACACCGCTTGAACCGCCTCAGAGCCACTCTTCTGGTGCTGATGGCAGAACGGCATACCACCAAGGGACTGAATGCCTTTTTGGGCACCTGGAAGACCTTGGAATGGACACAGCAGCAGCATGGGGGATTATGTCGGTATCACGATCCACTGTTCCTGGATTCCGTCACAGGGCTTAAGTTCAGCAAGTTGGCTGTAAAGAGTCCAGTCTGCCCTACTAAGTATCCATCGAGGTGGCTGCCTTTTGGGTTCTGCTCTGTCCGAAAAATCAATCCAAATTGGGAAGTGATCACTACAAGGCAAGTCTGCATCCATTTCGGATTGAGCAAAGTGGACAAGGGCCAGAGAACATAGCACACGATCGATGACAGAAAAGACCCTGTTGCAGTGCAAAAGTGTGTGCTCTTACCTGTTTTTAATAAATGGGTGCATGAAGATAAGAGGAACCTCTCAACTACTCTACCCCTGGGGCAGGTCACTAAATAGCCCCCAAACACTTTGTGTGCATTAAAATCACCACAGAGGATGAATGGGTGGGGGAGCTGTTGAAGAAGGTCTTGAAGTGCCTCTTCATTGATAGGATTGTGAGCACACTGTCAATTGGTGGTGCACATGTACTGTCACTGCAACTGCTTGTAAGGTTGTTTCGAGCGAGATGGGTTCAGAGTGGTAGGCTGTGGTGATGAAAACAGCCACTCCTCCCCTCACTCTCTCTCCACTAAAGTCGTACTTTCTGTGAGGACTGTAACCATATATCTCAGGGTTATCAGCACGTTTGAAATATGTCTCCTGGAGACACACACATGTCGTCCCTGAGTTAGTAAACATAGTTCCTCCATATGCGTTCTAAATCCCTGACAGTTCCACTACAGGATGGAGGCCATTTATAAAGGAGGACAAATCTTCACCCTCTCTTTCTGGCTGAAATGGCTGCCTGTAACAGGAGGGGGGGCCCTTTTGGGGTGAGATGTTTGACACAGTGGAAGGTCAGTTTTGGAGCAAGTTGACTGCCCCAAAGTTACATCAATCTCCGTGGATTCTGGAGCTGAATCACAAGGCACATCAAGAGTAATAACATCAACCTCATCTGACTGTTTACTTGTAAGTTTCACATGGGACTTTTTCTCATCCTTCTTTGCCTTAACCTGCTTTTTGGATGTTTCAACAGTTGAAGTAGATACTACAGTGATCTTTGGAAGGGATTCTGGCAGTGAAGGTGGCAGGAGCTCTCCACTGTCAGTGACAGTACCTTGTTCCACCATTTTTGGAAGGGTTACAGGGGCTGTAACTTCTGCCACCTTGCACGTGCACTGGCATGAGCAGATGTTAGTACCGACACTGGAGAATTCTGTTTGTGTAGACGCCTCAACATTTGGAGTAGACTTTTGAAAGGCCACCATGAAAGAGGTGGTAAATGATGGCGGTTGCACAGCCTTACATTTTTTCCTGGCTTCAGCATAGGAGATGCACTTTGCAGTCTTGATCTCTCTTGTGTTCTGCGAGCTATGCAGAACATTCTGTACTCCAAACAGGGTGGTCACCAGAACAGTTGACGCACTTGAAGGGAGGCGATCAATTGTCTCCATCATATGTGGTCTTAGCACGTTTTCCGCAAGTCTGTTCGCCATTGCACCCCAAGGTGGTATTCCCAAAGCGCTGGCATTTGAAACAACACATTGGGTTGTGGTAATAAGGTCGGACTTTCAGCCGCATATTAAATGTTATGATAAATGACTCTGACTTTACCAACTCGCCATTTATCCTCTTCATGATATTTCAGATGTCTGCAATGCCTTCCAAAGCCCATTCTTCTATTAATTCGTCCTGAGGAATATCTATCAGATCCCTGCAGGTAACTACACCTTTTCTGCATTTGAGGGTGTAATGCAGCTCAGATTGTATGGCATACTCCCCAAGGTATTGAGCCTGTTGGATATTAATTACCTGTTGTTATGTGAATGTCTTCAACACTTTCACAGTCTTTAAATTATGAACAATGCCCTCTAGTCCCTTCTGGATATAAAAAGGTGAGACCTTCTCAAAGATGCCCTCTCTTCTCTTAATTACTATAAGTACATTCTGCAGAGCAGAAAGTGTTCTGTCACTATTCACATTGCCCCTCTTGTTCATCCCAAAATCTAGAGGACTGGCGATCTGTCCTCCTCTTAGAGTGGGTGTTAGTACTCCCCCGGTGATACACCCATCCCACTAGGAAGTTGAAAATTACTCAATAGTTCCATTTTGGTCCCACGAGTAGCTAGGGATATAAATGTCCACCTAGACAGAGCCCTGCATGCCTAGATAAGCCCTGTACAACTGAGGTTCAGCAATATCCCCAGAGGTTGCTCATTAATGACTGTTCCACCTCAATAGCCATGCATCTGATCAGCACGTAGCACACCTTAGGATTGAGGGTCTTTTTAGAGAGGTACTTCCTTCATTGTGACCCAGGCAGTCAAACCAAGATCCAAATTCCCTGGTACACACAACATTCCACTGCCACACCGCACAGTGGTTGCTGAAGTGCGCCCAGAGGTTACGGTGCCAGAGGACTGGTGGCGCTTACTAGTCCTCAGCTCAGGGACCCTGGATTCGCCAAGCCTATACCCAACAAATTAATGTTGAGCCCCCCGAGGTGCGTCCAAAAAATGTGTACCATTACAATGATAAAGTCATTATCTTTCAAAAAAAAAAAAAAAAAAAAAAAGTAAATCAATATACAGAACTGTTCCAGAGATACAGTAATTTAAAATTTTCCCCAAAATTCACATCTTCAAAATGGCTCCCACGGTATCATCTTTGAAGGCCTGTATCTCAGGGTAGGAATCCCCCCCCCCCCAACCATTGAGGAAAAACAGGTCTCTTACATAGTCCTGATTGAACATAGGCCTATGTTAAATTCCGTAATATCCAAGACTATAAGGACACCTCCCCTCCCCCTGAAGTTATAAATATTGTACCACCCATTAATTTTACTTTACTGCGGGAGAGGAATATCTCTCCTTATATCATTGTTAGGTGTTGTATTTTATGATGCTATGGTCAGCATGTTACATATGCTCAACAATGGAAAGGCCAGGTTGGAATTCAACAATATGATAAAGACAGTTTGTACTCTTCAGAAAGATTTTCATTGATTTGTGACGGGCACATAAAAATGTTACTCCTACACAATTACATAGCTTTCAGTCTTCGATTTCGTCAGAAATGACACACACACTCATTCGTAAAATTACAAAGGTACACTTCACAGACACACAACCATTATTTAGGAACACAGCAGCTGAAATTGATAGTTGCATGTCTAAAGAGTGTCTTTTATGATTGTACAAATATGTGTGTGTGTTTTCTCACAAAGGCTGTGGATGAAGTTGTAGGTGAATGGGTGTCTTTTTTATGTGCCTCTCACAGCTCAACGAATGTCTTTGTGGTGCGCTGTAAATTTTCCACCATGTTTACGACTTTTTGGTGAAAGCTTATGCCTGGAATTGAATACTATAGTACTACCACATGCAGCTACACAATAAATGCCACTCTGCTACAACATAGCTGATTGTATAAATTGAAGTAAGTCATAACAAGGAAAAAGGTGCTTAAGAAAAAAAAAAGACATGTAATGATATAATTAAATCATCAAATTGGGGTGGGTGTGGAGTTGGTGACAAGGGATGGGACAAAACTGGCAAGGTCATCAGACCCCTGGTGGGGAGGGAAAGGAGCGATGATAGGAAGAGGGGAGGGGGAGGGAAGAGTAATACGGTCCTGGGAGGAAAGAAGGGAGAAAGACTGCATTAGATCGGGGCCCCATGCTCGCCACGAACATACAAGGGAAATCATCAAATTTATAGAGCATTAAAGTATATGACCAAATTCAACAACCAATGAAAGTAATGGGTACAGCAATAAAGGGACTGGATATGTGAATACATAGAAAGACAATGGCTTCTGCCCAATGTTCCAGTGTGTTAACCAATCTTAATTCCATGGAAAGATTACCTTGCTCTCATCAAAATAATTCTGTCACATCTTACCAACACACGCAACCCCAGTGCCAAAAGTCATATTTCCTAAGCAAAGATTTGAACCATCTGTAATTTAACCACTGCTATTCCTATCGTGTTAACACCAGGCAACATCTTGTCACTAATGACACTACATACCTATACCTTTCATCAGGTTCGTAACTATTCTATCATCGAGCATTACTTCTCTCACTGCCCAGACAACTTTAAATAATCTATGTCAACACTCATACAAATAACCAAAAATGATCTTGGCATCAACTACTTCTGCTTCTGGAAAAGATGCACAAATAAAACTGCAATGGCTGTACGCATTGTAGAAAGAGTGGTAGTGTTCTTGTTTGCAAGAGGAATTGGTAACTGCAAAATAAGAAATTTATAAAAAAAATGGGTCAACTGAAATCTGCAATATGATGTGTCAGCTTTGACCAACATCATCATATCTGATAGTTTGTTTACAAACAAAACAGATTACAGATTATGATTAATTGTGTTTAAAAAGTGATCTGTAGCTCCTCTGTTGATTAGGTATAGGTTAACAGAGAGGTTTTTTTCTTTGCAAGCGAGTGCCGAAGACACAAATTTTTGGAGGTGAGACCTGTGATTGATGGTACATTCTGTTGTAATAATCAGTAATTTACAAGGATAATCACAGATTATTTATTATCTACAACACGCAAGTATTAAGATATTATCTGGTATGTTTATATTTTTTGATGTACTGTTTGTTTTGATAGTCTGTAAATCTTTGTAGTGTATCTTGTGAGACTCAGATATGTCATCACTGGTCTTCAATTATGCCAGAAAGGGTTGTGGTGACAAGCTGATCTCTGTAGTGTAACACAAGATCAATGTTACGTTGGGAGGCAAGGTTTTGGCTAAAAGTTGATAAAGCTAAGAAAAGCAGCAAAAAAAAAAAAAAAAGACATAGCTATCACACAAAAAATATAAGTTATATTGATGTGAATGATAAAGGGATGTGTTGAACTGAATAAAGGTAGAACAGCAGTGCAATTAAAGAGTGCACGGATATTTCAATACAGATTAATGTTGCTGGACCCTGAATCTTGGAAATTATAATGATGGAACTAGTGTGGAAACTTATTTCTACAAATGATAGGCATGTCTCTTCTCTGATGACGTATGGCTACATATGACTTTTACATTAGAGTATTTGCTTTGTTTTACTTAAATATAATTTTTGCAAATCACAAAACTTAGGAAACAGAACAAAAAAAGTTCCATAACCAAACAACTATTTAAAAATAAAAGCAGTTCAAGATGAGTCTTGCATATAGGCCTATGCTGACAAACTCGCTGACAGTTGTGATAGGCTTTTTACAACAAAATAATTGGGAACCATTTTACTAAAATGGTAGTGGCAGCGTAGGGTGCTAATCAACAACTTTTGACTCCTCTCTGAAAACCCAATCACATAGAATGAGAGGAATAATTTTTCGTGTTGTCCATGAAATATACATTTAATGTTATTATTGTTCTATGCTTGACAGGTTCTTGTATGTACCGAACTCTGGTCAATAAATTTCTTAGGCTAACATAAAGCAAACATTTGTTGCCAACATTAGCGCACTACGCTACTACTGCCTTAAGCGACTTTTTAAAAACACTACGGCGCATAAATAGAATGATATAATGGTTCCAAGAGTAATTTTTTTAGTTGCTACTCATTATTATGGAGAAGCTGTATAACCTTTAGAAGGTCCAAAAGAAATGGGCTTGCTGCACTGAGGACTATTTTATGAGCAGGAAAACTGCGCCCACCAGCTGCCAGTGTCACGTCGACGAGATCTCCATGGCATCTCAGGAGTTGAACCGCAGAAACAAGAGATGTACCAAACTCACCCCATGACAAACTGTACAACTGACTGCTCCCCATTATTTTGTCACTGCAAATTTAGATTTGTTGCTTCGGTCTACAGCGTGACTTATGTGTAGCACACGGACAATATTAATCTATTTTGTTGCCTACTATTTTTGCCTCTTACAAATATGACACATACTACCTACGAAATAACATCTTGAATAAGCAACATAACCACGATTAAACGCCACAGGCTATTTCAGTTTTAAACAAGGGCACTGATGCATATTAATTCAGTAGTTTTATTTCGTTTCCAAGCAGCTTCTGTATAAGACGTCTGACAGCTGAAGCAGAACATTAATATTTATCCTGTCGTGCATAAACAAGTGATACGGAACGTTAAACGCAGCTATATATTGTCTGTACGATAACGTCTTGCAATTAGATTTGAACTACTTGGTGCAACACAAACATGAATTATATTAGTAACGTCCTTAATCGATTACTACAGGACGTACACAAAAATACGAAAGAATAACACCTGGCTTAGTAAACTAACATTGCTGCCAACATACAGCTCTAATTACGCCTACAATTTCCCCTGACTATGTTCTCTTCAAAAATTCATACAAGTTGATTGTAATCATTTATTACATACATGTGTATTTCTAAAAGAAGAATTAATGCTCGAAAATGTACCCAGGACACAATTTTTCGTTTTTTTCAAGAAATGGTGCAAATCAAAGTGTAGGCCTCACTGTGAGCGATATATATCGCATGCGTGATTCCCAAAGCTGAAAATACGAATGCTTTGACAATGGAACGTGAATTGAAAAAGTCCTGACTGAATCTAATACAATCAAGGAGATTAATCTCCTTCGGCACTATGTCCACGTCGACTTTTTTCCTCGTTTGAGTGATGCGAAAAAGTTTAGTATTCTGATATGTTAGTATTCCGTCGGCAACATGGATTGCTCATCAAATTTAAAATTTCATTTAGGCCTATCAGGTATGAAAGTGATACCCGATGGTTGGAACCATAAAAATAATTCAAAATGAGGGAAGTGATCCCCAAATCTTCAGTCATTCAATAGAATTGTATTATCTGACGACCTATATGTAAGCACACAGAACACTGAGTGACTCTAGAACTCATTTAAAGCGCCCATTAAGAGATAGTGGAGACACGGAGAGCGAGAAGAATTTGACACATTTGCGGTACGTGTCAAAAGTCTATTATAGGTCCCGGAAGTAAGAATTAGTGCACTTTACGGCTTTCTGCACGACGGCATACCTGACCAATAATGTAACACATATCTGTTTCAATAATAAATTTCCGTGAGAGAAAGACGAACGGTTGCTCTATTCTTTAAAATATGACGTTTTGTTTATAATTCATTTGCCTCTGTTGTCAACAGCTGGAGAGTGTATTGATAGTAGTCCCTCATGGACCTTTTTTACAGGAATCCTGGATGTGCCATGGTATTCACTTTTAAGAAGAAAAAATAATAGAGTAAAATTTATATAGACCTATAAAAGTATCAGTATGTAAGCCCAGCTTGCACTTCTAGTTAGGAAGGAAACGACCAATCGTAAATATAAAACTAGCAGCTTTCATATATTCCATACCAGTATAAAGTGATCTACCTGTTAACTACATCCTGTTACTCATTATGAGATTTCACATTTCTTCACAAAATTAAAAAGTAACTACGCAAATGCTTGTCCACTATGATGAACTGTGCCACATTTTCTCGTTTGTGGTACAATATTAAGGCAACAACGGAGAACGTAACTTTCATGTTACTGTTACTTCCTTTTTTGACATTTCATCTTTTGTTTAGATTTTGTACTTGTTTATTGCCACCTGTAATTGGGTTTTGTTGCATGCTATTAGGTTTAGATGTAAGTAAACTTTAAATAAACAAGCAGAAAAGCATCAATTCTATTCACAGGTACTCGGATGTTAGGGTTATCATATGTTCATCATAAAAAAAGTAGGGCAGTTCAAATTAAAAAAGATGACACTTTATTATTATCATAATGTAATTTACAACTTTATTAATGAACCATGTAAAACTACTTCAAACTAAAACAGTAACCTTGTGTGGTTATTGTAAAACAAAATATTACAAACCGTGACAGTTTATTCATTGTCACTACAATCAATTGTCTCATTCTTGTCTTCTCCACTATTGAACCAAGTATATTTGGAGGTCGACGAAATTTCTCTCAAGAGCTTTTTGTTTTTCAACAAGTACTGATAAAAGCTCAGGCCTTTCAAATGTTTGAAATTATACTGTAGACATACAATAGTTTTTGTATTTTCTATTGTAAATCTGTTCCTGTCTTTGTCCACTGCGTGTTCAAAAGAGAAAACACATGGTCTGTGTTGACATTATAACTGGGTGTAGACAAAAAGAATTCTACAATTTTCAGCAAGTCAGAATAACTAACAACACTAGATGACTGATTGAAATATACACACCGCACTTGAACTTCTAGTATGTTTTGTTTCCTTTGACAGTCTTTCAAAAATTTTATAAAATTCAAAACTGATCAATTCTTACATTTCTGTAAGCACTGAGATACAAGATACAGTTTTCAACATCCCCCCAGATAGGAATTCATGGTCTGAACTGTTAATACTGAGCCACCTACTTCTGTAGATATTCAACAGCAGAACAACGTACGTTCTTGCTGGGCAAATCAAATATCCTGCTTCATGTTCGTTTCTTCCTCTCTTGAATGATTTGTATTTCTCGAAGAGCACATCATTTAATATTGACTTTCTTTTCGGCATTTTGTATTTGTGTTAAAGTTCGTAATTTATTTCGAAGCAAAAGGCTACTCACGATCTCAAACACAAGATACAACTTTAATCTAAACCACAAAGTATATCAAAAGTAACACAAAATAACATAATTAAGAAGGCAGAAAACAATGGTTCAGAATAAAGGGAGGTGGCATTATCTATGCTGAGCACATACATCAGTTGTAGCCTGTCCGCCATCTTGGTCAGTTCTGGAATGCTATTTCTCCATTAAAACTATGTGTTAAGTTAATGCATTGAAGTGACAGTCACTGCAAAGTAGGTACTTGCAAACAATATACTTTCTTGAATAAATAGTAATAAATGCTCATCATAATATATTTGAAAACTTAATTTGTAACGGCTAATTTGGACTCTTTTAACACATTGTACATCACAGCAAAACCGTCGGGCGTATTATTCCTGTTTTAAGTGACGTAAAACATTAGCTCTACAATATAAACACTTCTCAAAAACTTAGCAATATGGCGGAGGCAGGCTTCACTTTTGCATCATAAAGGCGACTACCTCCTTGGGTTCAACACAGGATAGACAACCGGGTTCCTTTGCAGAGAAGTTCTGAATCGTTTGCAACTATCAGACCCATGCAGAGAGCGAAATTGTGAACGGCAATTTCGCTCTGTGTATGCACGTGATAGTTTATAACTGCAGTGCATACGAACCTGTTGTCGTCAATGACACAAAAATAAATTTTCTTTCTCGGAACCTAAAACAGAGGATATTTTGTAGAATTTTGTAAATTCTGGCTCCAGAGAAAAGAAGGACATATGGTAACCCTTTAAAGGAATTTCTGAATGACAACTCCTACACTTAAGATTAATTTTTAGATAAAAATTTTAAAAAAACTTAAAATATTTATTGTCATGTATAGAAAACATTTACTAAACTGATCAAAATATCCACGGGTGTACTGCCGGTCTATAGTGTCCAACTGGGACTGCATCGTTAGAGAGGCCATTGAAATTCGCACAAGTGACGACCTCATAAACCGTGACTCTGGCTATAATCTTAGCAAAGCTTGGGAACCAGCGATTGGGTTAATTAAGAGTAAATCTAGCAAACGTAACGAAGTGACGACCACGGCGGACAGAGCCCTCACACCGACGTCTTCTCAGACGCCGGCGCAATCGGTTCCATTGCGCGGCCGCGGCGCGGGGCGCGGACCGCGGAGGGGTCGCTCCGCGGGCCGCGGGTATTTAAATGGCCCGCTACCGGGCTAGAACCCAGTTCCCTTCGAGCAGCCGTAGCGTGCGGATCTCCGTGCCGGCGCGTTTCCAGGAGCTCAGTCCGTCAGTCCACCTGATGATGGCGACATGTATGATCGCCGAAATATTGTGCCCGTTGGACACTATAGACCGGCAGTACACCCGTGGATATTTTGATCATCAAATACGCCGGGAGAAACTGAAGAATCACATTTACTAAACTGACACATTCCACATCATGACGAAATGTCTTATATATGATTTATGGAACAAGTATTAAGCTAATCTAATCTAATCTAAATCTACCATATCTGACGGGTGTCAGCATCCAATGTGCATAATGTTTCGGCAAACGCCCATATCACCATCAACGGACATTTTTCGGGAAAGGGGGGGGGGGCGGTTTGTCCAGGCTCGCAATCACATGCACGTACTGTCAGCATCACAAAAAGAAATAAATGTAAGTCCTTGATAACAGAAGAGCTAACGCCACTTTTAGGCATAGCATGTGCTGGAAGAGGACGCATACCTGACCTGTACTTACGTGCTGCCAGTGCTTGGCTCAGAAGAATGGCGCACTCTCTCTGTTACTGAAACTATTAACTTTGAAATAGAACATTTGAGAGCAGTTTTCTGGAACAATGACGACAAGGAGCGACAAATTCAGGATGCTTTACGTCCTATACCCCCTGCAAACCAGAGTACTCGGATTTTCACGAGGACACAGTAATTGCCAGCGTCATTCTATGACAAACGAATGTGGGAAACATTTAAAAAAGTAGGTCTAAAGACTGACCTTCCTAATTTCTTACACCATCTTTCACCATCTGTTTCCCTTTAGATGAGAGCAAAGCCAATTTAAGAGCCAAATATCATCTGGCGTCCATATCCGCCAAGTTTGCATGCCAAATATTCTGACTATGTATGACAAAATTAAAATCTGGAGCAGTTTAGTGTATTAGCAACTGTTACAATGTACTGTACGAATGGGAATCTATGAGAAAATAATTAGTTTCATTTGTATTTCAGAGTGGTGGTTTTTTTTTCATAAACGCCCAGTATTCCACATTCTCCTCGCTTGAGAAGCCTCCTGCTCTAGCTCAATCCTCCCCTGGCTAAAACTAACTTCCACTGCCCAGCTATCATATATGTGCTAAATGAACCAATAAATAAATACAGCTGGAGAAATAATGGCTCACAAAATACTCCTACCTTACAACAAAATAAATCAATAAAAGCAAGAGAAATAAAAGGTCGCTAATTTCCTTCATCTTTCATATTTTTTGAGACATTCTGTAGCGATTTCATCATATCCCAATGGGATACTCATTGTTCAATTTATTAGCTTTCGTGAATTCATTATTTACTATTAGGATATTCATTGTTGAAGTCAGTAGCTTTTAATATGAATATAGTTTCGTCTTTCTCAGCGCTCAGCGTAATATGTTTTAGATGGGATTCTGGTGGATTAACAAGGCGTGATCTTTAAGTAAGTACCGTTTTGAAATTATAAAAAGACGTTCTAAGATGTATCAATAATTTTATTTTTACATGAAAGCCTGTATCTTAATCTACTTTTCTACATAATTTCCGTCAATATTGAGGCACTTGTCATAACGTTATACCAATTTTTGAATACCCTTCTCATAGAAGTCTGCCGCCTGACTTGTTAACCACTGCATCACAATTGTTTTGTCTTTGTTATCGTCTTGCTCGGTCACAATGCCATACAAAACACTTAGGAAAGTCATCCTGCAAGGAGGAAATCGTAAAGCGTGTATTTTCTCCTACCTTGTTGTCCACTTCCTGCACTAAACCTTCATTAACGACCGAAGGACGCCCACTCCATTGTTCATCATGCACATTTGTGCGGCCATCTTTAAATGCTCTCACCCACTTCCTTACCATTTCATCACTCATAATGTTTTCTCCGTAAACTTCTCAGATCTCACGATGAAAATCAATGGCTTTTAGGCCTTTAGCACTAAGAAATCTTATAACAGACCGTACTTCACAGTCAGCGGGACTCACGATTATCGAAGGCATCTTAAAACACTCAGTACAGAACGTAAACAAGGAAGAATCAGTCTGTAATGGCTTCAGTGCGTACACAACAGATGTCGGTACCCAGTGCACATAAAATTACTGAGATATCTTAGCACGTCTTTCTTTTATATTTCAGAACTGTACTTACTTAAAAAAAACATGCATCGTAGTAACTATTATTCTGGTTAACTCCAGAATACATGTTTCTGTAATGATGTTTAAAAACACTAAAGAGTGTAATGTTATATAGATTGCCAAAGTCCTGCTTGTGTTGAAATTGCCTTAATGATAAATACGAAGGCAGTTACTACGAGGGTCATCCACAAAGTAAGTTCCGTTTCTATTTCTATCCGCGGCAGCGTTACTATCACAGTTCCGACTATGCGCGGCAGTTATTCTGACTCAAGGAGAAGACATGTACGCCAATTTCAGATCGCTGCTTCTTTATAATGTTAGCCGTAGCTGAAAATGCCGCCGCAGGTGAAATCAGATCTGTGATTCGTTTTCTAAATGAAAAGAAAGTTAAACAAAAGAAAATTCTTCGGAAAATATACGAGGTTTACGGACAAAATGCTGTGAGTTATTCAATGGTCAGAAGATCGGTTAGACTGTTCAATGAAGAATGTGATCAATTGCACGACGAAGAAGTGGACGCCCGTCTGTGGTTACTGATGTACTGGTTCACAAAACCGAAGAGAAAATTAAGCACAACCTAGCGACTTTCATCTCTTCTTACACCTAAAATCTGTCCTTGGTGGTCAACACTTCAACGATGATGACGAGCTGAAAGAGCATGTTACCACATTGTTGAATACACAGGCGGCAACCTTTTATGAAGGAGGCATAAAAAAACTTGCCAATTGGCGAACTGACATAAACAGTCTATTTTGGAAGACGAAAGCTTACTTAAATATCAGAAATTTGACACATTTACAGAGGATAGTAAAAATATTTACGTGGTGGTGTTCGTGCATTTATAAAAATTCTACCTATAGGCTGTACTGTGTAACATAAAATACATCATGTTGTTGGTTGCACACAGGAAAATTGTCTTACTGTGGGCTACCGAGATGGCAGAAAGATGTACCACTTATGCTCAGGCCTTTTTGGAAAAAATATTAGTTTCTAGCAATGTTGGAGGTTTACAATGGTAAGTGGTCAGTCTGGAACCGTGAAACCAACGTAGTGGAAGTCAGCAATATTCCCATCAATCAGTCACTTATCCTTGACTGTATCACATGTGAGCGATTTAGCAAGCAATTGCGAATATTATTTCGAACGTCTTTGTGTCATCAGAATGCTCCATAGCAAATGAACTGCCGTGTTTACGAGAAATTGCATTGGTTTCCGTAGGATGACGAATGGGTACAAAAAGCAGCAACAATAATGCGAAATTTATTAGACTTGGTTTGGAACACTCTGTTATGGCACTGAAGGACATTGTACAGAATAAATCACCTTTTACATTGACTCCAGGTGTGTCATATACATTACTGAAATATGTATTTCGCAAGTAAAATTTTGAAATCCTCCTACTAGTCCTAGTCGTTTTTCAACTAAACCGAGTACATTTCGTATAAACTCAGAGAAGAGGCCCGAGAATGAATAATAAAGCGACCTGACTTTGCAAGTGTTTTCATGCAACTTTATAAACACGCTTTCAGTTTCTGACCGTAATTTCTGATGGCTGGCAGTTAATCTCCGGTGTCATTGTGTTTTCCCTTATAAAGATTAGATTAGACGTACTTTCCGTGCCAGTTGATCCAAATTGAGGAGATTCTCTTGGATGTCAAACATGTCAGAGAACAATACACACAATAGTCTAAATACTTTAGAAATGGGGTCAGGTGTGTAGCTGTACCTTCCACAGACCCCAAATGTAACTGCCCTTGAGGATGTGGAAACGGTCAGAGAAAAACAAAATCAGAAGAATATTTACATTTTAAAGAACAAAACCTTATTACTACTTAATAAATGTTGAGTACACTAGGTGGATATAATTAAGCCATTTTTTACAACAAGTATTTAAAATGATCACATTATTGTACCCAGTATACACATGGAGTACACATTGGCCATATCCCTAAGGGGCTCCATTACCTGCCTAATGTTGGAGTTCCCAACTAAAAGTAAACCCATCCCCCCTGAAAGCTCGGATCTTGCAGGCTAGGAGGTGTCCTCAGAACAAGCGTCACCATCTGGCTCAGATATCGTCTGAAACCTGTTGGTAAGACAACCCACAGAGGCCTCTTAATCGGTCTCCCAGGAAGTATTTTGCTGCCAGCCTTACCCTGGATTAAACTCTGACGTGAACACATATCGGGCGTCCGCCTCATTGCGAGCAGCAACAGTGCTCGCGGCAGTTGAGGACTGATCTGTCGACATGCCATGCGTGACAGACATTGGTTCGTTTCCCATGGCTGGTCTACAACAACGGTTGTTGGCTAGGTACCATTTATTAATGTCTATGAAAATTTCATTAGCTTTTTTTCTAAGGCTGTACTTGATTTATATTGCAATGTTTGTGTTATTTGCAAAATATAAAGCAATCATAGTATATGGTAATATTTCTGATGAAAGATCATTGATATAGACGTGCAAAAGCAGGAGTCTAAGATGGGACCTTGGGGAACCCTACATTTTGTTACTTCCCAATTGAATGAGGGCAGATAGTTGAGTATACAGTTGTTTTCTGTTGAATCTGTATCAGAATGTATAACTAGGGGAAATAGAATCGCCTACAGGAAAATAGAAAAAGACATTTGGAGACAAGAAAAGCATCTGTATGAATATTAAGAACTCATGGAAAACCAGTTCTGAGCAAAGAAGGGAAAGCTGAAAGGCGGAAACAGTATAAATAAGGCTCAACAAAGGAAATAAAATTAGAGACAATATTGTAGGAAGGGAAAAAGCAATAGATGAAGATGAAATGGGAGATACTATACTGAGAAATTAATCTGACAGAACACTGAACGACTTAAGTCGAAACAAGGACCCTGGAGTCAATTACACTTACTCAGAGCCACTGAAGTTTCTGGGAGAGCCAGTCATGACAAAACTATTTCATCTTGTATGTAAGATTTATGAGAAAGGCGAAATACCTTCAGACTTTAAGGAACTATAATAATCCCCATTCTAAAGAAAGCAGGTGCAGACAAGTTCCAAAATTACAGAACCATCAGTTTAAGAGTCATGGTTGCAAAATTTTAACAATAATGATTTACACAAGAAAGGAAAATCTGTCAGAAAATGAGCTCGGGGAAAATCAGTTTGGATTCAGGAAAAATGCAGGAACGCAGGAGGCAATACTCACCTTACGACTTACCTTAGGTTGGTTGGAATCTACTCTTCCAAATTCTGAAATCAGCAGGGGTAAAATATAGAGGTCAAAAGGTTATTTACTACTTGTACAGAAACCAGACAGTAGTTATAAGAGTCGAAGGGCATGAAAAAGGAAGTACTGGTTGGAACAGGGTTGTAGCCTTTCCCCAACATTATTCAGTTTCTACATTGAGGACTCTGTGAAAGAAAGCAAGGTGAAATTTGGAGGACAGCAAAGGACCTGGAAGTGCAACTGAACGGAATGGACTGTGTTTCGAACGGAGCATTTAAGATGAATATTGACAAGAAAAAAACAAGGGTAATGGAATGCAGTCTAAGAAATTTCCTAACATCAATATTAATTTAAGCGTAAGGAAGCCTTTTCTGGCGGCATTTGTGTGAAGTGTTGATTTGTATGGGAGTAAAACATGGACGATAAACAGTGCTGACAGGAAGAGAATAGCTGCTTTTGAAATGTGAGATTATATATACATGTGGCGTATATATATATATATATATATATATATATATATATCCTTTCGTTAGCGGGGAGGTGTGGGCAAGTTTGGGGCCCTTACTCTTACGGGCATTAGTTTATGAAACTACGAGTTTGAGTACTGTGGGCAGGGCGAAGCTGGGAATTTGCGTGTGGCGGGAGGCGTGCTTAGGTAGTCCTTGCAGGTGCGGTGATCACTGTGTCATCAGTGGTGTAATGGTCACCGCAACTGCCTAGAAAGTGCGAGACCCAGGTTCGAATCCCAGCTGGGTACACATTTTCAGTTTTGCCCATTCGCAGTTGATGTCATATATTCTGTGAATATGCTGAAGATTAGGTAGGTGTATCTCGTAACTAATGCGGAATTACGCCTACTGAACAGATTTGGGGAGAAAAGTAATTTCTGGCAAATCATGAATAAAAGACGGGATCGATTGGTAGGACATATTCTTAGACATTAAGGAAGCTTGAATTTAGCATTGGAGGGAAGTGTGTGGGGTAAAAATCGCAGAGGGAGACCAAGAGACCAATACAGTAATCAGATTCAAATAGATGTGGGTTTTTGTTCTTATGAGTAGGATGGAGAGCTGCATCAAACCAGTATCCAGACTGAAGGCCACAACAACAAAAGTTAATTGTATTGTCTTTAAATGTTGGTTTCATCCCTACATATTTCAGGTAGAGCTGCAGTACATCTCCATACGTTGCTCTGAATGTGAGAAGGTTTATGTTCTGATAACTATCTTCATTACCATTTTGAAGACCAATCAGTATTACTTCTGTTTTAGAAGTGTTGTGTCAGTCTCACTGGTGTAAGTGCTGTAGATGTTTTTAGATGATTTTTTTAAAATTTTTTTTTTCTGTTCCATAGGACCAAATTGAGGAGTGAGACTCCATGGTCATGGAACAAGTCAATACATTAATTGTTACACAATAATGGTACAAGAAATTTTTTAAGAAGTCCTTTGCACACTACAATCTTAAGACAAAGTGAAAAGAATCAATAAAGAAAAAATGAATTTGCTTAATTGTTTAACTTTTCTAGGAGTTCCTCGACAGAATAAAAGGAGTGATCCTTGAGGTAACTCTTCAATTTAGATTTGAAAGCGTGTGGATTAGTGCAAAGATTCTTTAGTTCTTGTTGCAGCTTATTGAAAATGGATGCCGCAGAATACTGTACACCTTTCTCCACAAGTGTTAAGGTTGTGTGATGCAAATGTAGATTCGACTTCTGTCTAGTATTCACCGAGTGAAAGTTACTAACTCGTGGAAATCAGCTGATATTATTAACAACAAACGACATTAAAGAAAAAACGTATTATGACGCCAGAGTCAAAATTCCCAGACTACTGAAAAGGAGCCGACATGACGTTCGCGACCTTACACCAGATATTGCTCGAACCGCCCGTTTTTGAGCCAGAAACATCCTTTTTGCATCAGGCGAGTTACCCCAAAAAACACTGCCGTACGTCATAAGTGAGTGAAAGTAACTGTAATAGACTACTTTTCGTGTTGAAAAATCACGTATCTCAGATATTGTTCTAATAGTAAATATAGCAGAATTTAGTTTTGGAACAAGATCCTGAACATGGGCTTTCCATGACAGCTTACTGTCTATATGAACACCTAGAAATTTGAACTGTTCAGTCTCACTTATCACATGCCCATTATGTGTAATCAGAATGTCAGTTTTCATCAAATTATGTGTAAGATATTGTAAGAACATCAAAGTATTTTCTTTTTCTTTATTTTGTTTGATTATGTTCCAAATTAGTTCAGCTGGAATTAGATCATAATTATAAGAAGTTAATATCACAACAGAAAATCTTGCTTGGTCATGTATTATGCCATTGATTTATTGATTAATTCAGCTACCTCAATATGTTTTATTTATGAAAACCAAAGCTAGGAGTTTGATTTTATAGCACCGTGTTATAGGGAGCATTGTGAAACATAATAATGTATTACTGTTTAAGATTTTCTTTGTGACATTCATTCTCACATTTAGAGTTATGAAGAGTGTTTATCTCATTAGCTCTTAGCATCGGAGTATTGTCTCTATCTTTATTCTTGACTGAGTTTACTACTCTAAGATTGTATCTCTATTTACCTTATCCATTAATTCAAGGTGAGAATCAGTAGACATTGTTGTCTGCATGAGAACAGCAGCTCTACAAACTACTCCTAATACTTGCAGTTTCCCCACTCCCCAACTTTTCACTACATATGTACCCTGTACCACAATTTTCTGTTGTTAAAATTATTTTAGACAAACAACAAATATGAGATTACTACAGTTTAGCTGCATACTATCATTTAACCAGCCTCTTTAGGATATGTAGATAATTTCTGCTGCTATATTGGTATGTGTTAAATAATTGGAATAAAAATGAACTCTGAAAGTAAGACATATTTTAGTACAAAACAATTTTATTATGACATAATATTATTTACATAATTATAATTTATGGCATTCCAGAAAATTACACAATGTATGCTCCCAGTACACAACACTTGTTCCAGAACCACAGAATAGTGTCATGAGAAAAGTGTGTGACTGATTTCAGTCTTGACTAGATAGCTTATGACAATTACAGTGGTTTTACATACAGAAGTACAAATTGAACTATGAATAAAATATTCATAGTTTCAACTTCTTTTAAGTTCTCAAATAATACAAATGATCATCCAATTAATCAGTAATAATCTACAAGTGTGAGAACATGCTTTAAATGTTACTTTTTTCTAAAATATAACAGTGGGTAACACATGCTTACATGTTACTACCTTATATTCTGTAGTTAACAATGTACAGCTGCAATCAAATTATAGGTGTGAATTTTTCCATTCTGTGTACATAATAAATGCTTTTAGTGCTACTGAAGATGGTTTTGAAGAAGCAACTGCTATAGTTACAATGTTTTACAAAGGTAATGAATATATAAATTATAGATTTTTGCTGAATACAGAAACATGGTAAATCTTTATAGAATAAAATTTTGAATATTAAAATTGCAACAATTAAAAGAAGTAATTTAATATTCCAGATGCTAAAATTACACGAAAATGACAACTGAGAAGCTTCAATCTTGCAATCATAATGTAAGGCAAGCATTTAATGGCTTTGGACATCCCTGAGTGCATCCAGCCTGGATGTGAAAGGCACATGAAATAGTGGAATGTATCTGTAGGAACAGTCTTCATCATCTATTTGCTAAGACAGTCAAAGTATAGTAAAATCATGGGAAATCGTCTGTAGTCACAATACTTGCATAATAAATATGTAAATACACAAAAGAGACAAAAATATACTTCACATTAATACGACTATTTTTATTTACATTCGTGCAGCACTCTGTGGTAGAACGTCAATACTGGGAAATCTATTTATTGCTGTTGAAAGTGAGTGGATATTGCACTACATACTGAGCAGATAAATTAATATTTATTTTACAATTGCTATTAAGTCTTAAACAGTTTTATTGTGTCTCAAGAACAGATTTTGATTTTATGTTCAGTCAGTATTAGTGAAATGATAAGAAAATTACATGATGTTATGCTAAAAATAATAATAAAAAAGTTATTTGGATTTGGGTGCCAAAATGCTTAGACATTTGTGGAGAGTATAAAAAATTTCATATGTGTAATATGCAAAAATATTTTCTTGTTACTTAACACAAGTTCTCTAGAATACTAAACTGATATCCCAAGAGAGTTGGTTACCAAACTATTACATTTTTTTCTGCAAGAGTAATAAATTCTACAGTAAACAAAAATGGAATAGAGCAAAGCACCTACTTCGTATGTAATACACAAAAAAGTAACTACAAATCACTTATTGTAATATATCCACTGGTACACATTATTAATGCTAACATTCATGTTTCTCCACATTAATCCCCAGATTTTTCATGTTTATGGATGGGTTAATGTTGTACTTTTTTGGGCAGTGTTTCAACAACTTTCCTATCTATTTCCCTTAAGTACATCAACTGACTATGTACTTCATTTTCTTTCTCTTTAATGATGCGCTTTATTTCCTCATAACAAATCCGTTCTTTATGACCATTTTTCAAGCTGATGAATGATGGTGTTTACTGAGTTTCTGATTGTGGTTGAATAGACGTCCATGAAGAAAAGAACTGTTAATGGAAAGAGAATCTGGGAAGTTAGAGAATCAAATAATAAAACTCAGTAGCCCCAATCGATTTTTCATTTGGTTCTAAAAATGGAAAGTCCTATTTGGAATATCAACAATATTATGAAAAGCTGACACTATGAGTCACAGACAGGTATGATGAAAGGACTATTGCACGTGGACATTCGGCCAAAGAAATGACTCTTCATGGGAGGAAAACATACATTCATAGGACTTGCATACACATGACCCTGTGTCCACTGGTCTAGCCTGAGTGCTCTGGCTAGAGCGAGCATACTGGCTAAAGTGATCGTAGACAGCACTCATTGGAGTTATATGAATGTGTGTGATTTCCTCCTCTTTTGTCAAAACCTCATGCATAACAGTTATTTCATCATGTCTGTCTATGAGTATGTGTATCATTTTTATTGAGAGTAGCAGTCTATCCTTGTTGTAATATTTACAATGGGGTATTCGTCTCATATGATTTCATAGATTTGCATATGAATTCTCAATAAGCCAGCAGAAACAAATTGAGGTTTGTACTCGATACGCTTGAGGAAAATAAGAAGAAAAGCTGTTCAAATATCGTGGGAAAATCACACCACTAGCATAGTCATTAGGTAGAAACGCTAGAGGCAATCAATCCAAGCGATAAAGGATTGAAATCAATCTCCAGTTATTTGAAAGACACTGGTAGACAATACATACATCAGATATGTCCTCCATATATGTAGACTTCTCTTAATTAGTGTTTCCACAGTCTTCAGAGACTGAATAATTGAAGAGTGGAAATGGAAAACTTTACAAGTGCCAAGTGCGACATCACAGTTTGTGTAGTATTGATGTGTATCCAAAGAAATTGAGAAGTTAATGTGGTATCACAGAATTATGCTGCTTATAAAATTATTGTAAAAAGAGGTGAATTAATACTATTTAGGACGTTGTAAGTGCCAGACTAGGAAACTGTTTCTTAAAGCTAATAAAAGTATGTAATTGAATCTTGCAAGGAGGAAGTACTAGCCAGGCACTGTTAATAATACTATGTATTTACACAAATAGCAACATTACCAGTTTTGAATTGGCTGACCCATGTTTAGATGTCTGTTTGAGTTTATGTTACATTTTTTTTTATATTACTTCCTATTCATTTGCATCAACAAATGTGTACAGTAATAAATGCAATATAAATTTTAAGTCATCTGGAAATGAAAGCTAATTGGACTATTATCTGTGGCTTCTTCCTGTTTTCATCTGTGGAAACAGATATATCTGAAAATAAATAAAAAGAGAACAGTTTTTGACAAAATAGCAGGCAGGAAGCTTTTTCTTCAGGGCAATATGTTTTGCTTCTGACAGTATGAGAACGGAAAAATTAAGTTTAAAACTAAAGTTAACTTCTGATTTCCTTTAGATTTGGTTATCCCCAAAAACAGAGCTGGCCACATAGATCAGACACCATCTGCTAACACATGTTAAAAATGATTTCTTCAGAGTTTGGCAAGTAGAATAAAACTAGAGATATGAAACACAGCACTGAAAACACACATTGGAAAATATGACGTTTGGAGCGTTTTCCATTTTTTCACTCCACAATTTTTCTGTAGTAGGCCTACACTGCATTTACAAGCAGAAGTAAACTCTGCGAGGACAAGTGAAGTTCGACATTAGCCCCGTCATAGACTGACATAAATAATTTGTAATTGTTTGATTCTGGCTGCACTTGTGGTCACTCGGGTCATATGATGACAAAAGATATATTCTTGCATACATAAAAATCTCTCTTAATATATATTTTTGTTCTCTCAATTGATGGAACCGTGCAGTGACAATTCGCACTTGACGAGAACGACCTCGTTCATCGGATACGTGTCGATGCACTGACTATCACACTGAGACGGTGTGGTGCCGGCAGCTGTGGATTCCCCGGCGCCGGCCAGTGTCGCAGTCTCGTGAGACGGTGCGGCGGCCGCCCTCGGGCGGCTGGGCCTGCGTTACGACACGTGGAACACCTTGTAGGCGGCGAACAGCTGCTCCGCGGACAGCTTGGCGGGCGGCTCGCCCTGGCCGGGGGGGCGCGCGCGGCGCAGCTGGTCCAGCGCCTCGTCGTAGGAGGGCAGCCCCGACACCAGCGTGTAGCTGGGCAGCGACTCCGCGTCCGCCGGCGCCGCCGCCGCCCCCTCCGCCCCCGCGGCCGCCCCCCGCCCCACCGCCGTCGCCGCCTCCGCCAGGTCGCGGGCCTGCACTGCTGCAATCAGACACGCCATCTCAGTCACACCGCACTCTGCCGACTGCGGAAGCACGCGAATCACCACTCGAGATACTTTATGCATAGATTTGCAAAATATTGTAATCTGTAAGAGGATTTGGAATGCCGCAAAACGGTAAAACATTATAGTTTTCAAATTAAATATAAATTAAGAAACCTTGAGACGCTTTTTCATCTCGAATATTGTAGAGGATACAGTTTCCTTGTGTAAGGGTTTCACAAAACAGGATCGTGTTGTTATAGTGGGTGGGGTGGGAAACAGCATTGATAGGGATCAGGGCTACAATATTGAGTGTGACCTGGTTAAAATAGCTTCTGCAGCGACCCAGACAAATGTCGGACTGATGCCTGCTTTCATGCAGTACGATCGACCCCAATTGAACCGCTCCATCAGGAGAGTCAATATGGAGATTGATCAACTGCTGGCTACTCTGTCGGAGATAGGTTTGGTTCCTGTCGATGCTATTGATAGGTGGGATTTCACTAGGCATGGCCTGCATCTCAATAGGAAAGGGAAGGGGAAACTAGCTGGGTTGATAGCAAAATCCTTAAGGGGGGGACACTGCAATTCATGGAAGTACTTCTTTTTTAGGCTAAGATCAGTGTCCAATGAGAAGCTCAGGAAGGCAGGCGCTAAAAATGTTGAAAAATCAAATGTTTCTCAGAGAAGTAAAGTAAAAAATAATGTTAATTTGATATTAACAATCCGACCCAATTCAAAAGTGATAGCAGTTTGCATAGCTACAACACTAGGAGAAAGGATGATATTCACTATTCAAGGTTAAATCTAACTTTGGCTCAGAAAGGGGTGAATTATGCTGCCACAAATGTCTTTGGTCACTTATCAAGTAGCATCAAAAGTCTGACAGATAGCCACCTAGTATTTAAAAAGAAATTAAAGGAAATTCTGAATGGCAACTCCTTCTACAATGTAGACAAATTTTTAGATAAAACTTAAAAAATAAAAAAAATCCTTAAAATATTGATTGTCAAATATAGACAACATTTACTAAACTGACACGTTCCACATCATTACGAAATGTCGTATACACGATCTATGGAACAAGTATTAATCTAATCTAATCCAAGACATTGAAGATGAAAGTGAAGCAATGAATTAAAATTTGTGATTCGGCCAGGAATCGAACCCGGATCTCCATGCTTACTAGGGAGACGTCTTACCGTTTTTTTTAATTCATTATTATTATACAAAGCATTTATACACAATAAGTAAAAATTATCTACTATTACCTTCTCCTGAAATCTATTTTATATTTTCAATATGTTGTTCGCCTTCTGTTGGTTTGTTGTAGCTTCAGAAAAATCATTGTTGCACAACTTGGATACCCCCTTACATTTCACTTATTTACATTCTTATTTCAGGGTATGAAAGAGGAAATTTTGAAATTGTTCTTTATATTTGGGTTGTGTTCTTCTTTAATATACATCACAAATTCTTCTGTTGTATTTTTGTTTCTAATGATGTAGTTTATAAATTTTGCCTTAGACCACCACACCACTAACGGTTAAGGCGCCTCGGAATAGTAAGTAAGCACGGAGGTCCAGGTTCGATTCTCTGTCTCATAACAAATTTTAATTCGTTGCTTCACTTTAATCTTCAATGTCTTCCACATATTCTAGATGAACAACCATCTCAAGGTTTCTTAATTTGTATTTAAATTGATATTTATGTCATCTTAGCAGCAATGTTCCACTATGTCCACTGCTGGGGCGCTATTCCACTGCATGGAGAGCCTTCACAGTAGTGGCAGTTATCTATGGAACACGGGAACTGAATTAAATTTTGTGACGTGGAGGGAAATCGTACTTAGACTATTCCGAGGCGCCTTAACCGTTAGTGGTGTGGTCACCTAACAGTAAGACGTCTGCCTAGTAAGCACGGAGGTCCAGGTTCGATTCTCTGTCTCATAACAAATTTTAATTCGTTGCTTCACTTTAATCTTCAATGTCTTCCACATATTCTAGATGAACAACCATCTCAAGGTTTCTTAATTTGTATTTAAATTGATATTTATGTCATCTTAGCAGCAATGTTCCACTATGTCCACTGCTGGGGCGCTATTCCACTGCATGGAGAGCCTTCACAGTAGTGGCAGTTATCTATGGAACACGGGAACTGAATTAAATTTTGTGACGTGGAGGGAAATCGTACTTAGACTATTCCGAGGCGCCTTAACCGTTAGTGGTGTGGTCACCTAACAGTAAGACGTCTGCCTAGTAAGCATGGAGGTCTGGGTTCGATTCCTGGTCTCATAACAAATTTTAATTCATTGCTTCACTTTAATCTTCAATGTCTTCCACATATTCTAGATGAACAACCATCTCAAGGTTTCTTAATTTGTATTTAAATTGATATTTATGTCATCTTAGCAGCAATGTTCCACTATGTCCACTGCTGGGGCGCTATTCCACTGCATGGAGAGCCTTCACAGTAGTGGCAGTTATCTATGGAACACGGGAACTGAATTAAATTTTGTGACGTGGAGGGAAATCGTACTTAGACTATTCCGAGGCGCCTTAACCGTTAGTGGTGTGGTCACCTAACAGTAAGACGTCTGCCTAGTAAGCATGGAGGTCTGGGTTCGATTCCTGGTCTCATAACAAATTTTAATTCATTGCTTCACTTTAATCTTCAATGTCTTCCACATATTCTAGATGAACAACCATCTCAAGGTTTCTTAATTTGTATTTAAATTGATATTTATGTCATCTTAGCAGCAATGTTCCACTATGTCCACTGCTGGGGCGCTATTCCACTGCATGGAGAGCCTTCACAGTAGTGGCAGTTATCTATGGAACACGGGAACTGAATTAAATTTTGTGACGTGGAGGGAAATCGTACTTAGACTATTCCGAGGCGCCTTAACCGTTAGTGGTGTGGTCACCTAACAGTAAGACGTCTGCCTAGTAAGCATGGAGGTCTGGGTTCGATTCCTGGTCTCATAACAAATTTTAATTCATTGCTTCACTTTAATCTTCAATGTCTTCCACATATTCTAGATGAACAACCATCTCAAGGTTTCTTAATTTGTATTTAAATTGATATTTATGTCATCTTAGCAGCAATGTTCCACTATGTCCACTGCTGGGGCGCTATTCCGCTGCATGGAGAGCCTTCACAGTAGTGGCAGTTATCTATGGAACACGGGAACTGAATTAAATTTTGTGACGTGGAGGGAAATCGTACTTAGACTATTCCGAGGCGCCTTAACCGTTAGTGGTGTGGTCACCTAACAGTAAGACGTCTGCCTAGTAAGCATGGAGGTCTGGGTTCGATTCCTGGTCTCATAACAAATTTTAATTCATTGCTTCACTTTAATCTTCAATGTCTTCCACATATTCTAGATGAACAACCATCTCAAGGTTTCTTAATTTGTATTTAAATTGATATTTATGTCATCTTAGCAGCAATGTTCCACTATGTCCACTGCTGGGGCGCTATTCCACTGCATGGAGAGCCTTCACAGTAGTGGCAGTTATCTATGGAACACGGGAACTGAATTAAATTTTGTGACGTGGAGGGAAATCGTACTTAGACTATTCCGAGGCGCCTTAACCGTTAGTGGTGTGGTCACCTAACAGTAAGACGTCTGCCTAGTAAGCATGGAGGTCTGGGTTCGATTCCTGGTCTCATAACAAATTTTAATTCATTGCTTCACTTTAATCTTCAATGTCTTCCACATATTCTAGATGAACAACCATCTCAAGGTTTCTTAATTTGTATTTAAATTGATATTTATGTCATCTTAGCAGCAATGTTCCACTATGTCCACTGCTGGGGCGCTATTCCACTGCATGGAGAGCCTTCACAGTAGTGGCAGTTATCTATGGAACACGGGAACTGAATTAAATTTTGTGACGTGGAGGGAAATCGTACTTAGACTATTCCGAGGCGCCTTAACCGTTAGTGGTGTGGTCACCTAACAGTAAGACGTCTGCCTAGTAAGCATGGAGGTCTGGGTTCGATTCCTGGTCTCATAACAAATTTTAATTCATTGCTTCACTTTAATCTTCAATGTCTTCCACATATTCTAGATGAACAACCATCTCAAGGTTTCTTAATTTGTATTTAAATTGATATTTATGTCATCTTAGCAGCAATGTTCCACTATGTCCACTGCTGGGGCGCTATTCCACTGCATGGAGAGCCTTCACAGTAGTGGCAGTTATCTATGGAACACGGGAACTGAATTAAATTTTGTGACGTGGAGGGAAATCGTACTTAGACTATTCCGAGGCGCCTTAACCGTTAGTGGTGTGGTCACCTAACAGTAAGACGTCTGCCTAGTAAGCATGGAGGTCTGGGTTCGATTCCTGGTCTCATAACAAATTTTAATTCATTGCTTCACTTTAATTTTCAATGTCTTCCACATATTCTAGATGAACAACCATCTCAAGGTTTCTTAATTTGTATTTAAATTGATATTTATGTCATCTTAGCAGCAATGTTCCACTATGTCCACTGCTGGGGCGCTATTCCGCTGCATGGAGAGCCTTCACAGTAGTGGCAGTTATCTATGGAACACGGGAACTGAATTAAATTTTGTGACGTGGAGGGAAATCGTACTTAGACTATTCCGAGGCGCCTTAACCGTTAGTGGTGTGGTCACCTAACAGTAAGACGTCTGCCTAGTAAGCATGGAGGTCTGGGTTCGATTCCTGGTCTCATAACAAATTTTAATTCATTGCTTCACTTTAATCTTCAATGTCTTCCACATATTCTAGATGAACAACCATCTCAAGGTTTCTTAATTTGTATTTAAATTGATATTTATGTCATCTTAGCAGCAATGTTCCACTATGTCCACTGCTGGGGCGCTATTCCACTGCATGGAGAGCCTTCACAGTAGTGGCAGTTATCTATGGAACACGGGAACTGAATTAAATTTTGTGACGTGGAGGGAAATCGTACTTAGACTATTCCGAGGCGCCTTAACCGTTAGTGGTGTGGTCACCTAACAGTAAGACGTCTGCCTAGTAAGCATGGAGGTCTGGGTTCGATTCCTGGTCTCATAACAAATTTTAATTCATTGCTTCACTTTAATCTTCAATGTCTTCCACATATTCTAGATGAACAACCATCTCAAGGTTTCTTAATTTGTATTTAAATTGATATTTATGTCATCTTAGCAGCAATGTTCCACTATGTCCACTGCTGGGGCGCTATTCCACTGCATGGAGAGCCTTCACAGTAGTGGCAGTTATCTATGGAACACGGGAACTGAATTAAATTTTGTGACGTGGAGGGAAATCGTACTTAGACTATTCCGAGGCGCCTTAACCGTTAGTGGTGTGGTCACCTAACAGTAAGACGTCTGCCTAGTAAGCATGGAGGTCTGGGTTCGATTCCTGGTCTCATAACAAATTTTAATTCATTGCTTCACTTTAATCTTCAATGTCTTCCACATATTCTAGATGAACAACCATCTCAAGGTTTCTTAATTTGTATTTAAATTGATATTTATGTCATCTTAGCAGCAATGTTCCACTATGTCCACTGCTGGGGCGCTATTCCGCTGCATGGAGAGCCTTCACAGTAGTGGCAGTTATCTATGGAACACGGGAACTGAATTAAATTTTGTGACGTGGAGGGAAATCGTACTTAGACTATTCCGAGGCGCCTTAACCGTTAGTGGTGTGGTCACCTAACAGTAAGACGTCTGCCTAGTAAGCATGGAGGTCTGGGTTCGATTCCTGGTCTCATAACAAATTTTAATTCATTGCTTCACTTTAATCTTCAATGTCTTCCACATATTCTAGATGAACAACCATCTCAAGGTTTCTTAATTTGTATTTAAATTGATATTTATGTCATCTTAGCAGCAATGTTCCACTATGTCCACTGCTGGGGCGCTATTCCACTGCATGGAGAGCCTTCACAGTAGTGGCAGTTATCTATGGAACACGGGAACTGAATTAAATTTTGTGACGTGGAGGGAAATCGTACTTAGACTATTCCGAGGCGCCTTAACCGTTAGTGGTGTGGTCACCTAACAGTAAGACGTCTGCCTAGTAAGCATGGAGGTCTGGGTTCGATTCCTGGTCTCATAACAAATTTTAATTCATTGCTTCACTTTAATCTTCAATGTCTTCCACATATTCTAGATGAACAACCATCTCAAGGTTTCTTAATTTGTATTTAAATTGATATTTATGTCATCTTAGCAGCAATGTTCCACTATGTCCACTGCTGGGGCGCTATTCCGCTGCATGGAGAGCCTTCACAGTAGTGGCAGTTATCTATGGAACACGGGAACTGAATTAAATTTTGTGACGTGGAGGGAAATCGTACTTAGACTATTCCGAGGCGCCTTAACCGTTAGTGGTGTGGTCACCTAACAGTAAGACGTCTGCCTAGTAAGCATGGAGGTCTGGGTTCGATTCCTGGTCTCATAACAAATTTTAATTCATTGCTTCACTTTAATCTTCAATGTCTTCCACATATTCTAGATGAACAACCATCTCAAGGTTTCTTAATTTGTATTTAAATTGATATTTATGTCATCTTAGCAGCAATGTTCCACTATGTCCACTGCTGGGGCGCTATTCCGCTGCATGGAGAGCCTTCACAGTAGTGGCAGTTATCTATGGAACACGGGAACTGAATTAAATTTTGTGACGTGGAGGGAAATCGTACTTAGACTATTCCGAGGCGCCTTAACCGTTAGTGGTGTGGTCACCTAACAGTAAGACGTCTGCCTAGTAAGCATGGAGGTCTGGGTTCGATTCCTGGTCTCATAACAAATTTTAATTCATTGCTTCACTTTAATTTTCAATGTCTTCCACATATTCTAGATGAACAACCATCTCAAGGTTTCTTAATTTGTATTTAAATTGATATTTATGTCATCTTAGCAGCAATGTTCCACTATGTCCACTGCTGGGGCGCTATTCCGCTGCATGGAGAGCCTTCACAGTAGTGGCAGTTATCTATGGAACACGGGAACTGAATTAAATTTTGTGACGTGGAGGGAAATCGTACTTAGACTATTCCGAGGCGCCTTAACCGTTAGTGGTGTGGTCACCTAACAGTAAGACGTCTGCCTAGTAAGCATGGAGGTCTGGGTTCGATTCCTGGTCTCATAACAAATTTTAATTCATTGCTTCACTTTAATCTTCAATGTCTTCCACATATTCTAGATGAACAACCATCTCAAGGTTTCTTAATTTGTATTTAAATTGATATTTATGTCATCTTAGCAGCAATGTTCCACTATGTCCACTGCTGGGGCGCTATTCCACTGCATGGAGAGCCTTCAGAGTAGTGGCAGTTATCTATGGAACACGGGAACTGAATTAAATTTTGTGACGTGGAGGGAAATCGTACTTAGACTATTCCGAGGCGCCTTAACCGTTAGTGGTGTGGTCACCTAACAGTAAGACGTCTGCCTAGTAAGCATGGAGGTCTGTGTTCGATTCCTGGTCTCATAACAAATTTTAATTCATTGCTTCACTTTAATCTTCAATGTCTTCCACATATTCTAGATGAACAACCATCTCAAGGTTTCTTAATTTGTATTTAAATTGATATTTATGTCATCTAAGCAGCAATGTTCCACTATGTCCACTGCTGGGGCGCTATTCCGCTGCATGGAGAGCCTTCACAGTAGTGGCAGTTATCTATGGAACACGGGAACTGAATTAAATTTTGTGACGTGGAGGGAAATCGTACTTAGACTATTCCGAGGCGCCTTAACCGTTAGTGGTGTGGTCACCTAACAGTAAGACGTCTGCCTAGTAAGCATGGAGGTCTGGGTTCGATTCCTGGTCTCATAACAAATTTTAATTCATTGCTTCACTTTAATCTTCAATGTCTTCCACATATTCTAGATGAACAACCATCTCAAGGTTTCTTAATTTGTATTTAAATTGATATTTATGTCATCTTAGCAGCAATGTTCCACTATGTCCACTGCTGGGGCGCTATTCCGCTGCATGGAGAGCCTTCACAGTAGTGGCAGTTATCTATGGAACACGGGAACTGAATTAAATTTTGTGACGTGGAGGGAAATCGTACTTAGACTATTCCGAGGCGCCTTAACCGTTAGTGGTGTGGTCACCTAACAGTAAGACGTCTGCCTAGTAAGCATGGAGGTCTGGGTTCGATTCCTGGTCTCATAACAAATTTTAATTCATTGCTTCACTTTAATCTTCAATGTCTTCCACATATTCTAGATGAACAACCATCTCAAGGTTTCTTAATTTGTATTTAAATTGATATTTATGTCATCTTAGCAGCAATGTTCCACTATGTCCACTGCTGGGGCGCTATTCCACTGCATGGAGAGCCTTCACAGTAGTGGCAGTTATCTATGGAACACGGGAACTGAATTAAATTTTGTGACGTGGAGGGAAATCGTACTTAGACTATTCCGAGGCGCCTTAACCGTTAGTGGTGTGGTCACCTAACAGTAAGACGTCTGCCTAGTAAGCATGGAGGTCTGGGTTCGATTCCTGGTCTCATAACAAATTTTAATTCATTGCTTCACTTTAATCTTCAATGTCTTCCACATATTCTAGATGAACAACCATCTCAAGGTTTCTTAATTTGTATTTAAATTGATATTTATGTCATCTTAGCAGCAATGTTCCACTATGTCCACTGCTGGGGCGCTATTCCGCTGCATGGAGAGCCTTCACAGTAGTGGCAGTTATCTATGGAACACGGGAACTGAATTAAATTTTGTGACGTGGAGGGAAATCGTACTTAGACTATTCCGAGGCGCCTTAACCGTTAGTGGTGTGGTCACCTAACAGTAAGACGTCTGCCTAGTAAGCATGGAGGTCTGGGTTCGATTCCTGGTCTCATAACAAATTTTAATTCATTGCTTCACTTTAATCTTCAATGTCTTCCACATATTCTAGATGAACAACCATCTCAAGGTTTCTTAATTTGTATTTAAATTGATATTTATGTCATCTTAGCAGCAATGTTCCACTATGTCCACTGCTGGGGCGCTATTCCACTGCATGGAGAGCCTTCACAGTAGTGGCAGTTATCTATGGAACACGGGAACTGAATTAAATTTTGTGACGTGGAGGGAAATCGTACTTAGACTATTCCGAGGCGCCTTAACCGTTAGTGGTGTGGTCACCTAACAGTAAGACGTCTGCCTAGTAAGCATGGAGGTCTGGGTTCGATTCCTGGTCTCATAACAAATTTTAATTCATTGCTTCACTTTAATCTTCAATGTCTTCCACATATTCTAGATGAACAACCATCTCAAGGTTTCTTAATTTGTATTTAAATTGATATTTATGTCATCTTAGCAGCAATGTTCCACTATGTCCACTGCTGGGGCGCTATTCCACTGCATGGAGAGCCTTCACAGTAGTGGCAGTTATCTATGGAACACGGGAACTGAATTAAATTTTGTGACGTGGAGGGAAATCGTACTTAGACTATTCCGAGGCGCCTTAACCGTTAGTGGTGTGGTCACCTAACAGTAAGACGTCTGCCTAGTAAGCATGGAGGTCTGGGTTCGATTCCTGGTCTCATAACAAATTTTAATTCATTGCTTCACTTTAATCTTCAATGTCTTCCACATATTCTAGATGAACAACCATCTCAAGGTTTCTTAATTTGTATTTAAATTGATATTTATGTCATCTTAGCAGCAATGTTCCACTATGTCCACTGCTGGGGCGCTATTCCGCTGCATGGAGAGCCTTCACAGTAGTGGCAGTTATCTATGGAACACGGGAACTGAATTAAATTTTGTGACGTGGAGGGAAATCGTACTTAGACTATTCCGAGGCGCCTTAACCGTTAGTGGTGTGGTCACCTAACAGTAAGACGTCTGCCTAGTAAGCATGGAGGTCTGGGTTCGATTCCTGGTCTCATAACAAATTTTAATTCATTGCTTCACTTTAATCTTCAATGTCTTCCACATATTCTAGATGAACAACCATCTCAAGGTTTCTTAATTTGTATTTAAATTGATATTTATGTCATCTTAGCAGCAATGTTCCACTATGTCCACTGCTGGGGCGCTATTCCACTGCATGGAGAGCCTTCACAGTAGTGGCAGTTATCTATGGAACACGGGAACTGAATTAAATTTTGTGACGTGGAGGGAAATCGTACTTAGACTATTCCGAGGCGCCTTAACCGTTAGTGGTGTGGTCACCTAACAGTAAGACGTCTGCCTAGTAAGCATGGAGGTCTGGGTTCGATTCCTGGTCTCATAACAAATTTTAATTCATTGCTTCACTTTAATCTTCAATGTCTTCCACATATTCTAGATGAACAACCATCTCAAGGTTTCTTAATTTGTATTTAAATTGATATTTATGTCATCTTAGCAGCAATGTTCCACTATGTCCACTGCTGGGGCGCTATTCCGCTGCATGGAGAGCCTTCACAGTAGTGGCAGTTATCTATGGAACACGGGAACTGAATTAAATTTTGTGACGTGGAGGGAAATCGTACTTAGACTATTCCGAGGCGCCTTAACCGTTAGTGGTGTGGTCACCTAACAGTAAGACGTCTGCCTAGTAAGCATGGAGGTCTGGGTTCGATTCCTGGTCTCATAACAAATTTTAATTCATTGCTTCACTTTAATCTTCAATGTCTTCCACATATTCTAGATGAACAACCATCTCAAGGTTTCTTAATTTGTATTTAAATTGATATTTATGTCATCTTAGCAGCAATGTTCCACTATGTCCACTGCTGGGGCGCTATTCCACTGCATGGAGAGCCTTCACAGTAGTGGCAGTTATCTATGGAACACGGGAACTGAATTAAATTTTGTGACGTGGAGGGAAATCGTACTTAGACTATTCCGAGGCGCCTTAACCGTTAGTGGTGTGGTCACCTAACAGTAAGACGTCTGCCTAGTAAGCATGGAGGTCTGGGTTCGATTCCTGGTCTCATAACAAATTTTAATTCATTGCTTCACTTTAATCTTCAATGTCTTCCACATATTCTAGATGAACAACCATCTCAAGGTTTCTTAATTTGTATTTAAATTGATATTTATGTCATCTTAGCAGCAATGTTCCACTATGTCCACTGCTGGGGCGCTATTCCGCTGCATGGAGAGCCTTCACAGTAGTGGCAGTTATCTATGGAACACGGGAACTGAATTAAATTTTGTGACGTGGAGGGAAATCGTACTTAGACTATTCCGAGGCGCCTTAACCGTTAGTGGTGTGGTCACCTAACAGTAAGACGTCTGCCTAGTAAGCATGGAGGTCTGGGTTCGATTCCTGGTCTCATAACAAATTTTAATTCATTGCTTCACTTTAATCTTCAATGTCTTCCACATATTCTAGATGAACAACCATCTCAAGGTTTCTTAATTTGTATTTAAATTGATATTTATGTCATCTTAGCAGCAATGTTCCACTATGTCCACTGCTGGGGCGCTATTCCGCTGCATGGAGAGCCTTCACAGTAGTGGCAGTTATCTATGGAACACGGGAACTGAATTAAATTTTGTGACGTGGAGGGAAATCGTACTTAGACTATTCCGAGGCGCCTTAACCGTTAGTGGTGTGGTCACCTAACAGTAAGACGTCTGCCTAGTAAGCATGGAGGTCTGGGTTCGATTCCTGGTCTCATAACAAATTTTAATTCATTGCTTCACTTTAATCTTCAATGTCTTCCACATATTCTAGATGAACAACCATCTCAAGGTTTCTTAATTTGTATTTAAATTGATATTTATGTCATCTTAGCAGCAATGTTCCACTATGTCCACTGCTGGGGCGCTATTCCGCTGCATGGAGAGCCTTCACAGTAGTGGCAGTTATCTATGGAACACGGGAACTGAATTAAATTTTGTGACGTGGAGGGAAATCGTACTTAGACTATTCCGAGGCGCCTTAACCGTTAGTGGTGTGGTCACCTAACAGTAAGACGTCTGCCTAGTAAGCATGGAGGTCTGGGTTCGATTCCTGGTCTCATAACAAATTTTAATTCATTGCTTCACTTTAATCTTCAATGTCTTCCACATATTCTAGATGAACAACCATCTCAAGGTTTCTTAATTTGTATTTAAATTGATATTTATGTCATCTTAGCAGCAATGTTCCACTATGTCCACTGCTGGGGCGCTATTCCGCTGCATGGAGAGCCTTCACAGTAGTGGCAGTTATCTATGGAACACGGGAACTGAATTAAATTTTGTGACGTGGAGGGAAATCGTACTTAGACTATTCCGAGGCGCCTTAACCGTTAGTGGTGTGGTCACCTAACAGTAAGACGTCTGCCTAGTAAGCATGGAGGTCTGGGTTCGATTCCTGGTCTCATAACAAATTTTAATTCATTGCTTCACTTTAATCTTCAATGTCTTCCACATATTCTAGATGAACAACCATCTCAAGGTTTCTTAATTTGTATTTAAATTGATATTTATGTCATCTTAGCAGCAATGTTCCACTATGTCCACTGCTGGGGCGCTATTCCACTGCATGGAGAGCCTTCACAGTAGTGGCAGTTATCTATGGAACACGGGAACTGAATTAAATTTTGTGACGTGGAGGGAAATCGTACTTAGACTATTCCGAGGCGCCTTAACCGTTAGTGGTGTGGTCACCTAACAGTAAGACGTCTGCCTAGTAAGCATGGAGGTCTGGGTTCGATTCCTGGTCTCATAACAAATTTTAATTCATTGCTTCACTTTAATCTTCAATGTCTTCCACATATTCTAGATGAACAACCATCTCAAGGTTTCTTAATTTGTATTTAAATTGATATTTATGTCATCTTAGCAGCAATGTTCCACTATGTCCACTGCTGGGGCGCTATTCCACTGCATGGAGAGCCTTCACAGTAGTGGCAGTTATCTATGGAACACGGGAACTGAATTAAATTTTGTGACGTGGAGGGAAATCGTACTTAGACTATTCCGAGGCGCCTTAACCGTTAGTGGTGTGGTCACCTAACAGTAAGACGTCTGCCTAGTAAGCATGGAGGTCTGGGTTCGATTCCTGGTCTCATAACAAATTTTAATTCATTGCTTCACTTTAATCTTCAATGTCTTCCACATATTCTAGATGAACAACCATCTCAAGGTTTCTTAATTTGTATTTAAATTGATATTTATGTCATCTTAGCAGCAATGTTCCACTATGTCCACTGCTGGGGCGCTATTCCGCTGCATGGAGAGCCTTCACAGTAGTGGCAGTTATCTATGGAACACGGGAACTGAATTAAATTTTGTGACGTGGAGGGAAATCGTACTTAGACTATTCCGAGGCGCCTTAACCGTTAGTGGTGTGGTCACCTAACAGTAAGACGTCTGCCTAGTAAGCATGGAGGTCTGGGTTCGATTCCTGGTCTCATAACAAATTTTAATTCATTGCTTCACTTTAATCTTCAATGTCTTCCACATATTCTAGATGAACAACCATCTCAAGGTTTCTTAATTTGTATTTAAATTGATATTTATGTCATCTTAGCAGCAATGTTCCACTATGTCCACTGCTGGGGCGCTATTCCGCTGCATGGAGAGCCTTCACAGTAGTGGCAGTTATCTATGGAACACGGGAACTGAATTAAATTTTGTGACGTGGAGGGAAATCGTACTTAGACTATTCCGAGGCGCCTTAACCGTTAGTGGTGTGGTCACCTAACAGTAAGACGTCTGCCTAGTAAGCATGGAGGTCTGGGTTCGATTCCTGGTCTCATAACAAATTTTAATTCATTGCTTCACTTTAATCTTCAATGTCTTCCACATATTCTAGATGAACAACCATCTCAAGGTTTCTTAATTTGTATTTAAATTGATATTTATGTCATCTTAGCAGCAATGTTCCACTATGTCCACTGCTGGGGCGCTATTCCGCTGCATGGAGAGCCTTCACAGTAGTGGCAGTTATCTATGGAACACGGGAACTGAATTAAATTTTGTGACGTGGAGGGAAATCGTACTTAGACTATTCCGAGGCGCCTTAACCGTTAGTGGTGTGGTCACCTAACAGTAAGACGTCTGCCTAGTAAGCATGGAGGTCTGGGTTCGATTCCTGGTCTCATAACAAATTTTAATTCATTGCTTCACTTTAATCTTCAATGTCTTCCACATATTCTAGATGAACAACCATCTCAAGGTTTCTTAATTTGTATTTAAATTGATATTTATGTCATCTTAGCAGCAATGTTCCACTATGTCCACTGCTGGGGCGCTATTCCGCTGCATGGAGAGCCTTCACAGTAGTGGCAGTTATCTATGGAACACGGGAACTGAATTAAATTTTGTGACGTGGAGGGAAATCGTACTTAGACTATTCCGAGGCGCCTTAACCGTTAGTGGTGTGGTCACCTAACAGTAAGACGTCTGCCTAGTAAGCATGGAGGTCTGGGTTCGATTCCTGGTCTCATAACAAATTTTAATTCATTGCTTCACTTTAATCTTCAATGTCTTCCACATATTCTAGATGAACAACCATCTCAAGGTTTCTTAATTTGTATTTAAATTGATATTTATGTCATCTTAGCAGCAATGTTCCACTATGTCCACTGCTGGGGCGCTATTCCACTGCATGGAGAGCCTTCACAGTAGTGGCAGTTATCTATGGAACACGGGAACTGAATTAAATTTTGTGACGTGGAGGGAAATCGTACTTAGACTATTCCGAGGCGCCTTAACCGTTAGTGGTGTGGTCACCTAACAGTAAGACGTCTGCCTAGTAAGCATGGAGGTCTGGGTTCGATTCCTGGTCTCATAACAAATTTTAATTCATTGCTTCACTTTAATCTTCAATGTCTTCCACATATTCTAGATGAACAACCATCTCAAGGTTTCTTAATTTGTATTTAAATTGATATTTATGTCATCTTAGCAGCAATGTTCCACTATGTCCACTGCTGGGGCGCTATTCCGCTGCATGGAGAGCCTTCACAGTAGTGGCAGTTATCTATGGAACACGGGAACTGAATTAAATTTTGTGACGTGGAGGGAAATCGTACTTAGACTATTCCGAGGCGCCTTAACCGTTAGTGGTGTGGTCACCTAACAGTAAGACGTCTGCCTAGTAAGCACGGAGGTCCAGGTTCGATTCTCTGTCTCATAACAAATTTTAATTCATTGCTTCACTTTAATCTTCAATGTCTTCCACATATTCTAGATGAACAACCATCTCAAGGTTTCTTAATTTGTATTTAAATTGATATTTATGTCATCTTAGCAGCAATGTTCCACTATGTCCACTGCTGGGGCGCTATTCCGCTGCATGGAGAGCCTTCACAGTAGTGGCAGTTATCTATGGAACACGGGAACTGAATTAAATTTTGTGACGTGGAGGGAAATCGTACTTAGACTATTCCGAGGCGCCTTAACCGTTAGTGGTGTGGTCACCTAACAGTAAGACGTCTGCCTAGTAAGCATGGAGGTCTGGGTTCGATTCCTGGTCTCATAACAAATTTTAATTCATTGCTTCACTTTAATCTTCAATGTCTTCCACATATTCTAGATGAACAACCATCTCAAGGTTTCTTAATTTGTATTTAAATTGATATTTATGTCATCTTAGCAGCAATGTTCCACTATGTCCACTGCTGGGGCGCTATTCCACTGCATGGAGAGCCTTCACAGTAGTGGCAGTTATCTATGGAACACGGGAACTGAATTAAATTTTGTGACGTGGAGGGAAATCGTACTTAGATTATTCCGAGGCGCCTTAACCGTTAGTGGTGTGGTCACCTAACAGTAAGACGTCTGCCTAGTAAGCATGGAGGTCTGGGTTCGATTCCTGGTCTCATAACAAATTTTAATTCATTGCTTCACTTTAATCTTCAATGTCTTCCACATATTCTAGATGAACAACCATCTCAAGGTTTCTTAATTTGTATTTAAATTGATATTTATGTCATCTTAGCAGCAATGTTCCACTATGTCCACTGCTGGGGCGCTATTCCGCTGCATGGAGAGCCTTCACAGTAGTGGCAGTTATCTATGGAACACGGGAACTGAATTAAATTTTGTGACGTGGAGGGAAATCGTACTTAGACTATTCCGAGGCGCCTTAACCGTTAGTGGTGTGGTCACCTAACAGTAAGACGTCTGCCTAGTAAGCACGGAGGTCCAGGTTCGATTCTCTGTCTCATAACAAATTTTAATTCATTGCTTCACTTTAATCTTCAATGTCTTCCACATATTCTAGATGAACAACCATCTCAAGGTTTCTTAATTTGTATTTAAATTGATATTTATGTCATCTTAGCAGCAATGTTCCACTATGTCCACTGCTGGGGCGCTATTCCGCTGCATGGAGAGCCTTCACAGTAGTGGCAGTTATCTATGGAACACGGGAACTGAATTAAATTTTGTGACGTGGAGGGAAATCGTACTTAGACTATTCCGAGGCGCCTTAACCGTTAGTGGTGTGGTCACCTAACAGTAAGACGTCTGCCTAGTAAGCATGGAGGTCTGGGTTCGATTCCTGGTCTCATAACAAATTTTAATTCATTGCTTCACTTTAATCTTCAATGTCTTCCACATATTCTAGATGAACAACCATCTCAAGGTTTCTTAATTTGTATTTAAATTGATATTTATGTCATCTTAGCAGCAATGTTCCACTATGTCCACTGCTGGGGCGCTATTCCACTGCATGGAGAGCCTTCACAGTAGTGGCAGTTATCTATGGAACACGGGAACTGAATTAAATTTTGTGACGTGGAGGGAAATCGTACTTAGACTATTCCGAGGCGCCTTAACCGTTAGTGGTGTGGTCACCTAACAGTAAGACGTCTGCCTAGTAAGCATGGAGGTCTGGGTTCGATTCCTGGTCTCATAACAAATTTTAATTCATTGCTTCACTTTAATCTTCAATGTCTTCCACATATTCTAGATGAACAACCATCTCAAGGTTTCTTAATTTGTATTTAAATTGATATTTATGTCATCTTAGCAGCAATGTTCCACTATGTCCACTGCTGGGGCGCTATTCCGCTGCATGGAGAGCCTTCACAGTAGTGGCAGTTATCTATGGAACACGGGAACTGAATTAAATTTTGTGACGTGGAGGGAAATCGTACTTAGACTATTCCGAGGCGCCTTAACCGTTAGTGGTGTGGTCACCTAACAGTAAGACGTCTGCCTAGTAAGCACGGAGGTCCAGGTTCGATTCTCTGTCTCATAACAAATTTTAATTCATTGCTTCACTTTAATCTTCAATGTCTTCCACATATTCTAGATGAACAACCATCTCAAGGTTTCTTAATTTGTATTTAAATTGATATTTATGTCATCTTAGCAGCAATGTTCCACTATGTCCACTGCTGGGGCGCTATTCCACTGCATGGAGAGCCTTCACAGTAGTGGCAGTTATCTATGGAACACGGGAACTGAATTAAATTTTGTGACGTGGAGGGAAATCGTACTTAGACTATTCCGAGGCGCCTTAACCGTTAGTGGTGTGGTCACCTAACAGTAAGACGTCTGCCTAGTAAGCACGGAGGTCCGGGTTCGATTCTCTGTCTCATAACAAATTTTAATTCGTTGCTTCACTTTAATCTTCAATGTCTTCCACATATTCTAGATGAACAACCATCTCAAGGTTTCTTAATTTGTATTTAAATTGATATTTATGTCATCTTAGCAGCAATGTTCCACTATGTCCACTGCTGGGGCGCTATTCCACTGCATGGAGAGCCTTCACAGTAGTGGCAGTTATCTATGGAACACGGGAACTGAATTAAATTTTGTGACGTGGAGGGAAATCGTACTTAGACTATTCCGAGGCGCCTTAACCGTTAGTGGTGTGGTCACCTAACAGTAAGACGTCTGCCTAGTAAGCACGGAGGTCCAGGTTCGATTCTCTGTCTCATAACAAATTTTAATTCATTGCTTCACTTTAATCTTCAATGTCTTCCACATATTCTAGATGAACAACCATCTCAAGGTTTCTTAATTTGTATTTAAATTGATATTTATGTCATCTAAGCAGCAATGTTCCACTATGTCCACTGCTGGGGCGCTATTCCGCTGCATGGAGAGCCTTCACAGTAGTGGCAGTTATCTATGGAACACGGGAACTGAATTAAATTTTGTGACGTGGAGGGAAATCGTACTTAGACTATTCCGAGGCGCCTTAACCGTTAGTGGTGTGGTCACCTAACAGTAAGACGTCTGCCTAGTAAGCATGGAGGTCTGGGTTCGATTCCTGGTCTCATAACAAATTTTAATTCATTGCTTCACTTTAATCTTCAATGTCTTCCACATATTCTAGATGAACAACCATCTCAAGGTTTCTTAATTTGTATTTAAATTGATATTTATGTCATCTTAGCAGCAATGTTCCACTATGTCCACTGCTGGGGCGCTATTCCGCTGCATGGAGAGCCTTCACAGTAGTGGCAGTTATCTATGGAACACGGGAACTGAATTAAATTTTGTGACGTGGAGGGAAATCGTACTTAGACTATTCCGAGGCGCCTTAACCGTTAGTGGTGTGGTCACCTAACAGTAAGACGTCTGCCTAGTAAGCACGGAGGTCCAGGTTCGATTCTCTGTCTCATAACAAATTTTAATTCATTGCTTCACTTTAATCTTCAATGTCTTCCACATATTCTAGATGAACAACCATCTCAAGGTTTCTTAATTTGTATTTAAATTGATATTTATGTCATCTTAGCAGCAATGTTCCACTATGTCCACTGCTGGGGCGCTATTCCGCTGCATGGAGAGCCTTCACAGTAGTGGCAGTTATCTATGGAACACGGGAACTGAATTAAATTTTGTGACGTGGAGGGAAATCGTACTTAGACTATTCCGAGGCGCCTTAACCGTTAGTGGTGTGGTCACCTAACAGTAAGACGTCTGCCTAGTAAGCATGGAGGTCTGGGTTCGATTCCTGGTCTCATAACAAATTTTAATTCGTTGCTTCACTTTAATCTTCAATGTCTTCCACATATTCTAGATGAACAACCATCTCAAGGTTTCTTAATTTGTATTTAAATTGATATTTATGTCATCTTAGCAGCAATGTTCCACTATGTCCACTGCTGGGGCGCTATTCCACTGCATGGAGAGCCTTCACAGTAGTGGCAGTTATCTATGGAACACGGAAACTGAATTAAATTTTGTGACGTGGAGGGAAATCGTACTTAGACTATTCCGAGGCGCCTTAACCGTTAGTGGTGTGGTCACCTAACAGTAAGACGTCTGCCTAGTAAGCACGGAGGTCCAGGTTCGATTCCTGGTCTCATAACAAATTTTAATTCGTTGCTTCACTTTAATCTTCAATGTCTTCCACATATTCTAGATGAACAACCATCTCAAGGTTTCTTAATTTGTATTTAAATTGATATTTATGTCATCTTAGCAGCAATGTTCCACTATGTCCACTGCTGGGGCGCTATTCCGCTGCATGGAGAGCCTTCACAGTAGTGGCAGTTATCTATGGAACACGGGAACTGAATTAAATTTTGTGACGTGGAGGGAAATCGTACTTAGACTATTCCGAGGCGCCTTAACCGTTAGTGGTGTGGTCACCTAACAGTAAGACGTCTGCCTAGTAAGCATGGAGGTCTGGGTTCGATTCCTGGTCTCATAACAAATTTTAATTCGTTGCTTCACTTTAATCTTCAATGTCTTCCACATATTCTAGATGAACAACCATCTCAAGGTTTCTTAATTTGTATTTAAATTGATATTTATGTCATCTTAGCAGCAATGTTCCACTATGTCCACTGCTGGGGCGCTATTCCACTGCATGGAGAGCCTTCACAGTAGTGGCAGTTATCTATGGAACACGGAAACTGAATTAAATTTTGTGACGTGGAGGGAAATCGTACTTAGACTATTCCGAGGCGCCTTAACCGTTAGTGGTGTGGTCACCTAACAGTAAGACGTCTGCCTAGTAAGCACGGAGGTCCAGGTTCGATTCCTGGTCTCATAACAAATTTTAATTCATTGCTTCACTTTAATCTTCAATGTCTTCCACATATTCTAGATGAACAACCATCTCAAGGTTTCTTAATTTGTATTTAAATTGATATTTATGTCATCTTAGCAGCAATGTTCCACTATGTCCACTGCTGGGGCGCTATTCCGCTGCATGGAGAGCCTTCACAGTAGTGGCAGTTATCTATGGAACACGGGAACTGAATTAAATTTTGTGACGTGGAGGGAAATCGTACTTAGACTATTCCGAGGCGCCTTAACCGTTAGTGGTGTGGTCACCTAACAGTAAGACGTCTGCCTAGTAAGCATGGAGGTCTGGGTTCGATTCCTGGTCTCATAACAAATTTTAATTCGTTGCTTCACTTTAATCTTCAATGTCTTCCACATATTCTAGATGAACAACCATCTCAAGGTTTCTTAATTTGTATTTAAATTGATATTTATGTCATCTTAGCAGCAATGTTCCACTATGTCCACTGCTGGGGCGCTATTCCGCTGCATGGAGAGCCTTCACAGTAGTGGCAGTTATCTATGGAACACGGGAACTGAATTAAATTTTGTGACGTGGAGGGAAATCGTACTTAGACTATTCCGAGGCGCCTTAACCGTTAGTGGTGTGGTCACCTAACAGTAAGACGTCTGCCTAGTAAGCACGGAGGTCCAGGTTCGATTCTCTGTCTCATAACAAATTTTAATTCATTGCTTCACTTTAATCTTCAATGTCTTCCACATATTCTAGATGAACAACCATCTCAAGGTTTCTTAATTTGTATTTAAATTGATATTTATGTCATCTTAGCAGCAATGTTCCACTATGTCCACTGCTGGGGCGCTATTCCGCTGCATGGAGAGCCTTCACAGTAGTGGCAGTTATCTATGGAACACGGGAACTGAATTAAATTTTGTGACGTGGAGGGAAATCGTACTTAGACTATTCCGAGGCGCCTTAACCGTTAGTGGTGTGGTCACCTAACAGTAAGACGTCTGCCTAGTAAGCATGGAGGTCTGGGTTCGATTCCTGGTCTCATAACAAATTTTAATTCATTGCTTCACTTTAATCTTCAATGTCTTCCACATATTCTAGATGAACAACCATCTCAAGGTTTCTTAATTTGTATTTAAATTGATATTTATGTCATCTTAGCAGCAATGTTCCACTATGTCCACTGCTGGGGCGCTATTCCACTGCATGGAGAGCCTTCACAGTAGTGGCAGTTATCTATGGAACACGGGAACTGAATTAAATTTTGTGACGTGGAGGGAAATCGTACTTAGACTATTCCGAGGCGCCTTAACCGTTAGTGGTGTGGTCACCTAACAGTAAGACGTCTGCCTAGTAAGCATGGAGGTCTGGGTTCGATTCCTGGTCTCATAACAAATTTTAATTCATTGCTTCACTTTAATCTTCAATGTCTTCCACATATTCTAGATGAACAACCATCTCAAGGTTTCTTAATTTGTATTTAAATTGATATTTATGTCATCTTAGCAGCAATGTTCCACTATGTCCACTGCTGGGGCGCTATTCCGCTGCATGGAGAGCCTTCACAGTAGTGGCAGTTATCTATGGAACACGGGAACTGAATTAAATTTTGTGACGTGGAGGGAAATCGTACTTAGACTATTCCGAGGCGCCTTAACCGTTAGTGGTGTGGTCACCTAACAGTAAGACGTCTGCCTAGTAAGCACGGAGGTCCAGGTTCGATTCTCTGTCTCATAACAAATTTTAATTCATTGCTTCACTTTAATCTTCAATGTCTTCCACATATTCTAGATGAACAACCATCTCAAGGTTTCTTAATTTGTATTTAAATTGATATTTATGTCATCTTAGCAGCAATGTTCCACTATGTCCACTGCTGGGGCGCTATTCCGCTGCATGGAGAGCCTTCACAGTAGTGGCAGTTATCTATGGAACACGGGAACTGAATTAAATTTTGTGACGTGGAGGGAAATCGTACTTAGACTATTCCGAGGCGCCTTAACCGTTAGTGGTGTGGTCACCTAACAGTAAGACGTCTGCCTAGTAAGCATGGAGGTCTGGGTTCGATTCCTGGTCTCATAACAAATTTTAATTCGTTGCTTCACTTTAATCTTCAATGTCTTCCACATATTCTAGATGAACAACCATCTCAAGGTTTCTTAATTTGTATTTAAATTGATATTTATGTCATCTTAGCAGCAATGTTCCACTATGTCCACTGCTGGGGCGCTATTCCACTGCATGGAGAGCCTTCACAGTAGTGGCAGTTATCTATGGAACACGGGAACTGAATTAAATTTTGTGACGTGGAGGGAAATCGTACTTAGACTATTCCGAGGCGCCTTAACCGTTAGTGGTGTGGTCACCTAACAGTAAGACGTCTGCCTAGTAAGCACGGAGGTCCAGGTTCGATTCTCTGTCTCATAACAAATTTTAATTCATTGCTTCACTTTAATCTTCAATGTCTTCCACATATTCTAGATGAACAACCATCTCAAGGTTTCTTAATTTGTATTTAAATTGATATTTATGTCATCTAAGCAGCAATGTTCCACTATGTCCACTGCTGGGGCGCTATTCCGCTGCATGGAGAGCCTTCACAGTAGTGGCAGTTATCTATGGAACACGGGAACTGAATTAAATTTTGTGACGTGGAGGGAAATCGTACTTAGACTATTCCGAGGCGCCTTAACCGTTAGTGGTGTGGTCACCTAACAGTAAGACGTCTGCCTAGTAAGCATGGAGGTCTGGGTTCGATTCCTGGTCTCATAACAAATTTTAATTCATTGCTTCACTTTAATCTTCAATGTCTTCCACATATTCTAGATGAACAACCATCTCAAGGTTTCTTAATTTGTATTTAAATTGATATTTATGTCATCTTAGCAGCAATGTTCCACTATGTCCACTGCTGGGGCGCTATTCCGCTGCATGGAGAGCCTTCACAGTAGTGGCAGTTATCTATGGAACACGGGAACTGAATTAAATTTTGTGACGTGGAGGGAAATCGTACTTAGACTATTCCGAGGCGCCTTAACCGTTAGTGGTGTGGTCACCTAACAGTAAGACGTCTGCCTAGTAAGCATGGAGGTCTGGGTTCGATTCCTGGTCTCATAACAAATTTTAATTCATTGCTTCACTTTAATCTTCAATGTCTTCCACATATTCTAGATGAACAACCATCTCAAGGTTTCTTAATTTGTATTTAAATTGATATTTATGTCATCTTAGCAGCAATGTTCCACTATGTCCACTGCTGGGGCGCTATTCCGCTGCATGGAGAGCCTTCACAGTAGTGGCAGTTATCTATGGAACACGGGAACTGAATTAAATTTTGTGACGTGGAGGGAAATCGTACTTAGACTATTCCGAGGCGCCTTAACCGTTAGTGGTGTGGTCACCTAACAGTAAGACGTCTGCCTAGTAAGCATGGAGGTCTGGGTTCGATTCCTGGTCTCATAACAAATTTTAATTCGTTGCTTCACTTTAATCTTCAATGTCTTCCACATATTCTAGATGAACAACCATCTCAAGGTTTCTTAATTTGTATTTAAATTGATATTTATGTCATCTTAGCAGCAATGTTCCACTATGTCCACTGCTGGGGCGCTATTCCACTGCATGGAGAGCCTTCACAGTAGTGGCAGTTATCTATGGAACACGGAAACTGAATTAAATTTTGTGACGTGGAGGGAAATCGTACTTAGACTATTCCGAGGCGCCTTAACCGTTAGTGGTGTGGTCACCTAACAGTAAGACGTCTGCCTAGTAAGCACGGAGGTCCAGGTTCGATTCCTGGTCTCATAACAAATTTTAATTCGTTGCTTCACTTTAATCTTCAATGTCTTCCACATATTCTAGATGAACAACCATCTCAAGGTTTCTTAATTTGTATTTAAATTGATATTTATGTCATCTTAGCAGCAATGTTCCACTATGTCCACTGCTGGGGCGCTATTCCGCTGCATGGAGAGCCTTCACAGTAGTGGCAGTTATCTATGGAACACGGGAACTGAATTAAATTTTGTGACGTGGAGGGAAATCGTACTTAGACTATTCCGAGGCGCCTTAACCGTTAGTGGTGTGGTCACCTAACAGTAAGACGTCTGCCTAGTAAGCATGGAGGTCTGGGTTCGATTCCTGGTCTCATAACAAATTTTAATTCGTTGCTTCACTTTAATCTTCAATGTCTTCCACATATTCTAGATGAACAACCATCTCAAGGTTTCTTAATTTGTATTTAAATTGATATTTATGTCATCTTAGCAGCAATGTTCCACTATGTCCACTGCTGGGGCGCTATTCCACTGCATGGAGAGCCTTCACAGTAGTGGCAGTTATCTATGGAACACGGAAACTGAATTAAATTTTGTGACGTGGAGGGAAATCGTACTTAGACTATTCCGAGGCGCCTTAACCGTTAGTGGTGTGGTCACCTAACAGTAAGACGTCTGCCTAGTAAGCACGGAGGTCCAGGTTCGATTCCTGGTCTCATAACAAATTTTAATTCATTGCTTCACTTTAATCTTCAATGTCTTCCACATATTCTAGATGAACAACCATCTCAAGGTTTCTTAATTTGTATTTAAATTGATATTTATGTCATCTTAGCAGCAATGTTCCACTATGTCCACTGCTGGGGCGCTATTCCGCTGCATGGAGAGCCTTCACAGTAGTGGCAGTTATCTATGGAACACGGGAACTGAATTAAATTTTGTGACGTGGAGGGAAATCGTACTTAGACTATTCCGAGGCGCCTTAACCGTTAGTGGTGTGGTCACCTAACAGTAAGACGTCTGCCTAGTAAGCATGGAGGTCTGGGTTCGATTCCTGGTCTCATAACAAATTTTAATTCGTTGCTTCACTTTAATCTTCAATGTCTTCCACATATTCTAGATGAATAACCATCTCAAGGTTTCTTAATTTGTATTTAAATTGATATTTATGTCATCTTAGCAGCAATGTTCCACTATGTCCACTGCTGGGGCGCTATTCCACTGCATGGAGAGCCTTCACAGTAGTGGCAGTTATCTATGGAACACGGAAACTGAATTAAATTTTGTGACGTGGAGGGAAATCGTACTTAGACTATTCCGAGGCGCCTTAACCGTTAGTGGTGTGGTCACCTAACAGTAAGACGTCTGCCTAGTAAGCACGGAGGTCCAGGTTCGATTCCTGGTCTCATAACAAATTTTAATTCATTGCTTCACTTTAATCTTCAATGTCTTCCACATATTCTAGATGAACAACCATCTCAAGGTTTCTTAATTTGTATTTAAATTGATATTTATGTCATCTTAGCAGCAATGTTCCACTATGTCCACTGCTGGGGCGCTATTCCGCTGCATGGAGAGCCTTCACAGTAGTGGCAGTTATCTATGGAACACGGGAACTGAATTAAATTTTGTGACGTGGAGGGAAATCGTACTTAGACTATTCCGAGGCGCCTTAACCGTTAGTGGTGTGGTCACCTAACAGTAAGACGTCTGCCTAGTAAGCATGGAGGTCTGGGTTCGATTCCTGGTCTCATAACAAATTTTAATTCGTTGCTTCACTTTAATCTTCAATGTCTTCCACATATTCTAGATGAACAACCATCTCAAGGTTTCTTAATTTGTATTTAAATTGATATTTATGTCATCTTAGCAGCAATGTTCCACTATGTCCACTGCTGGGGCGCTATTCCACTGCATGGAGAGCCTTCACAGTAGTGGCAGTTATCTATGGAACACGGAAACTGAATTAAATTTTGTGACGTGGAGGGAAATCGTACTTAGACTATTCCGAGGCGCCTTAACCGTTAGTGGTGTGGTCACCTAACAGTAAGACGTCTGCCTAGTAAGCATGGAGGTCTGGGTTCGATTCCTGGTCTCATAACAAATTTTAATTCGTTGCTTCACTTTAATCTTCAATGTCTTCCACATATTCTAGATGAACAACCATCTCAAGGTTTCTTAATTTGTATTTAAATTGATATTTATGTCATCTTAGCAGCAATGTTCCACTATGTCCACTGCTGGGGCGCTATTCCACTGCATGGAGAGCCTTCACAGTAGTGGCAGTTATCTATGGAACACGGGAACTGAATTAAATTTTGTGACGTGGAGGGAAATCGTACTTAGACTATTCCGAGGCGCCTTAACCGTTAGTGGTGTGGTCACCTAACAGTAAGACGTCTGCCTAGTAAGCATGGAGGTCTGGGTTCGATTCCTGGTCTCATAACAAATTTTAATTCATTGCTTCACTTTAATCTTCAATGTCTTCCACATATTCTAGATGAACAACCATCTCAAGGTTTCTTAATTTGTATTTAAATTGATATTTATGTCATCTTAGCAGCAATGTTCCACTATGTCCACTGCTGGGGCGCTATTCCACTGCATGGAGAGCCTTCACAGTAGTGGCAGTTATCTATGGAACACGGGAACTGAATTAAATTTTGTGACGTGGAGGGAAATCGTACTTAGACTATTCCGAGGCGCCTTAACCGTTAGTGGTGTGGTCACCTAACAGTAAGACGTCTGCCTAGTAAGCATGGAGGTCTGGGTTCGATTCCTGGTCTCATAACAAATTTTAATTCGTTGCTTCACTTTAATCTTCAATGTCTTCCACATATTCTAGATGAACAACCATCTCAAGGTTTCTTAATTTGTATTTAAATTGATATTTATGTCATCTTAGCAGCAATGTTCCACTATGTCCACTGCTGGGGCGCTATTCCACTGCATGGAGAGCCTTCACAGTAGTGGCAGTTATCTATGGAACACGGGAACTGAATTAAATTTTGTGACGTGGAGGGAAATCGTACTTAGACTATTCCGAGGCGCCTTAACCGTTAGTGGTGTGGTCACCTAACAGTAAGACGTCTGCCTAGTAAGCATGGAGGTCTGGGTTCGATTCCTGGTCTCATAACAAATTTTAATTCGTTGCTTCACTTTAATCTTCAATGTCTTCCACATATTCTAGATGAACAACCATCTCAAGGTTTCTTAATTTGTATTTAAATTGATATTTATGTCATCTTAGCAGCAATGTTCCACTATGTCCACTGCTGGGGCGCTATTCCACTGCATGGAGAGCCTTCACAGTAGTGGCAGTTATCTATGGAACACGGGAACTGAATTAAATTTTGTGACGTGGAGGGAAATCGTACTTAGACTATTCCGAGGCGCCTTAACCGTTAGTGGTGTGGTCACCTAACAGTAAGACGTCTGCCTAGTAAGCATGGAGGTCTGGGTTCGATTCCTGGTCTCATAACAAATTTTAATTCGTTGCTTCACTTTAATCTTCAATGTCTTCCACATATTCTAGATGAACAACCATCTCAAGGTTTCTTAATTTGTATTTAAATTGATATTTATGTCATCTTAGCAGCAATGTTCCACTATGTCCACTGCTGGGGCGCTATTCCACTGCATGGAGAGCCTTCACAGTAGTGGCAGTTATCTATGGAACACGGGAACTGAATTAAATTTTGTGACGTGGAGGGAAATCGTACTTAGACTATTCCGAGGCGCCTTAACCGTTAGTGGTGTGGTCACCTAACAGTAAGACGTCTGCCTAGTAAGCATGGAGGTCTGGGTTCGATTCCTGGTCTCATAACAAATTTTAATTCGTTGCTTCACTTTAATCTTCAATGTCTTCCACATATTCTAGATGAACAACCATCTCAAGGTTTCTTAATTTGTATTTAAATTGATATTTATGTCATCTTAGCAGCAATGTTCCACTATGTCCACTGCTGGGGCGCTATTCCGCTGCATGGAGAGCCTTCACAGTAGTGGCAGTTATCTATGGAACACGGGAACTGAATTAAATTTTGTGACGTGGAGGGAAATCGTACTTAGACTATTCCGAGGCGCCTTAACCGTTAGTGGTGTGGTCACCTAACAGTAAGACGTCTGCCTAGTAAGCATGGAGGTCTGGGTTCGATTCCTGGTCTCATAACAAATTTTAATTCATTGCTTCACTTTAATCTTCAATGTCTTCCACATATTCTAGATGAACAACCATCTCAAGGTTTCTTAATTTGTATTTAAATTGATATTTATGTCATCTTAGCAGCAATGTTCCACTATGTCCACTGCTGGGGCGCTATTCCACTGCATGGAGAGCCTTCACAGTAGTGGCAGTTATCTATGGAACACGGGAACTGAATTAAATTTTGTGACGTGGAGGGAAATCGTACTTAGACTATTCCGAGGCGCCTTAACCGTTAGTGGTGTGGTCACCTAACAGTAAGACGTCTGCCTAGTAAGCATGGAGGTCTGGGTTCGATTCCTGGTCTCATAACAAATTTTAATTCGTTGCTTCACTTTAATCTTCAATGTCTTCCACATATTCTAGATGAACAACCATCTCAAGGTTCCTTAATTTGTATTTAAATTGATATTTATGTCATCTTAGCAGCAATGTTCCACTATGTCCACTGCTGGGGCGCTATTCCACTGCATGGAGAGCCTTCACAGTAGTGGCAGTTATCTATGGAACACGGGAACTGAATTAAATTTTGTGACGTGGAGTGAAATCGTACTTAGACTATTCCGAGGCGCCTTAACCGTTAGTGGTGTGGTCACCTAACAGTAAGACGTCTGCCTAGTAAGCACGGAGGTCCAGGTTCGATTCTCTGTCTCATAACAAATTTTAATTCATTGCTTCACTTTAATCTTCAATGTCTTCCACATATTCTAGATGAACAACCATCTCAAGGTTTCTTAATTTGTATTTAAATTGATATTTATGTCATCTTAGCAGCAATGTTCCACTATGTCCACTGCTGGGGCGCTATTCCGCTGCATGGAGAGCCTTCACAGTAGTGGCAGTTATCTATGGAACACGGGAACTGAATTAAATTTTGTGACGTGGAGGGAAATCGTACTTAGACTATTCCGAGGCGCCTTAACCGTTAGTGGTGTGGTCACCTAACAGTAACACGTCTGCATAGTAAGCACGGAGGTCCAGGTTCGATTCTCTGTCTCATAACAAATTTTAATTCATTGCTTCACTTTAATCTTCAATGTCTTCCACATATTCTAGATGAACAACCATCTCAAGGTTTCTTAATTTGTATTTAAATTGATATTTATGTCATCTTAGCAGCAATGTTCCACTATGTCCACTGCTGGGGCGCTATTCCGCTGCATGGAGAGCCTTCACAGTAGTGGCAGTTATCTATGGAACACGGGAACTGAATTAAATTTTGTGACGTGGAGGGAAATCGTACTTAGACTATTCCGAGGCGCCTTAACCGTTAGTGGTGTGGTCACCTAACAGTAAGACGTCTGCCTAGTAAGCACGGAGGTCCAGGTTCGATTCTCTGTCTCATAACAAATTTTAATTCATTGCTTCACTTTAATCTTCAATGTCTTCCACATATTCTAGATGAACAACCATCTCAAGGTTTCTTAATTTGTATTTAAATTGATATTTATGTCATCTTAGCAGCAATGTTCCACTATGTCCACTGCTGGGGCGCTATTCCACTGCATGGAGAGCCTTCACAGTAGTGGCAGTTATCTATGGAACACGGGAACTGAATTAAATTTTGTGACGTGGAGGGAAATCGTACTTAGACTATTCCGAGGCGCCTTAACCGTTAGTGGTGTGGTCACCTAACAGTAAGACGTCTGCCTAGTAAGCATGGAGGTCTGGGTTCGATTCCTGGTCTCATAACAAATTTTAATTCGTTGCTTCACTTTAATCTTCAATGTCTTCCACATATTCTAGATGAACAACCATCTCAAGGTTTCTTAATTTGTATTTAAATTGATATTTATGTCATCTTAGCAGCAATGTTCCACTATGTCCACTGCTGGGGCGCTATTCCACTGCATGGAGAGCCTTCACAGTAGTGGCAGTTATCTATGGAACACGGGAACTGAATTAAATTTTGTGACGTGGAGGGAAATCGTACTTAGACTATTCCGAGGCGCCTTAACCGTTAGTGGTGTGGTCACCTAACAGTAAGACGTCTGCCTAGTAAGCACGGAGGTCCAGGTTCGATTCTCTGTCTCATAACAAATTTTAATTCATTGCTTCACTTTAATCTTCAATGTCTTCCACATATTCTAGATGAACAACCATCTCAAGGTTTCTTAATTTGTATTTAAATTGATATTTATGTCATCTTAGCAGCAATGTTCCACTATGTCCACTGCTGGGGCGCTATTCCGCTGCATGGAGAGCCTTCACAGTAGTGGCAGTTATCTATGGAACACGGGAACTGAATTAAATTTTGTGACGTGGAGGGAAATCGTACTTAGACTATTCCGAGGCGCCTTAACCGTTAGTGGTGTGGTCACCTAACAGTAAGACGTCTGCCTAGTAAGCATGGAGGTCTGGGTTCGATTCCTGGTCTCATAACAAATTTTTAATTCGTTGCTTCACTTTAATCTTCAATGTCTTCCACATATTCTAGATGAACAACCATCTCAAGGTTTCTTAATTTGTATTTAATTGATATTTATGTCATCTTAGCAGCAATGTTCCACTATGTCCACTGCTGGGGCGCTATTCCACTGCATGGAGAGCCTTCACAGTAGTGGCAGTTATCTATGGAACACGGGAACTGAATTAAATTTTGTGACGTGGAGGGAAATCGTACTTAGACTATTCCGAGGCGCCTTAACCGTTAGTGGTGTGGTCACCTAACAGTAAGACGTCTGCCTAGTAAGCACGGAGGTCCAGGTTCGATTCTCTGTCTCATAACAAATTTTAATTCATTGCTTCACTTTAATCTTCAATGTCTTCCACATATTCTAGATGAACAACCATCTCAAGGTTTCTTAATTTGTATTTAAATTGATATTTATGTCATCTTAGCAGCAATGTTCCACTATGTCCACTGCTGGGGCGCTATTCCGCTGCATGGAGAGCCTTCACAGTAGTGGCAGTTATCTATGGAACACGGGAACTGAATTAAATTTTGTGACGTGGAGGGAAATCGTACTTAGACTATTCCGAGGCGCCTTAACCGTTAGTGGTGTGGTCACCTAACAGTAAGACGTCTGCCTAGTAAGCATGGAGGTCTGGGTTCGATTCCTGGTCTCATAACAAATTTTAATTCATTGCTTCACTTTAATCTTCAATGTCTTCCACATATTCTAGATGAACAACCATCTCAAGGTTTCTTAATTTGTATTTAAATTGATATTTATGTCATCTTAGCAGCAATGTTCCACTATGTCCACTGCTGGGGCGCTATTCCACTGCATGGAGAGCCTTCACAGTAAGTGGCAGTTATCTATGGAACACGGGAACTGAATTAAATTTTGTGACGTGGAGGGAAATCGTACTTAGACTATTCCGAGGCGCCTTAACCGTTAGTGGTGTGGTCACCTAACAGTAAGACGTCTGCCTAGTAAGCATGGAGGTCTGGGTTCGATTCCTGGTCTCATAACAAATTTAATTCATTGCTTCACTTTAATCTTCAATGTCTTCCACATATTCTAGATGAACAACCATCTCAAGGTTTCTTAATTTGTATTTAAATTGATATTTATGTCATCTTAGCAGCAATGTTCCACTATGTCCACTGCTGGGGCGCTATTCCACTGCATGGAGAGCCTTCACAGTAGTGGCAGTTATCTATGGAACACGGAAACTGAATTAAATTTTGTGACGTGGAGGGAAATCGTACTTAGACTATTCCGAGGCGCCTTAACCGTTAGTGGTGTGGTCACCTAACAGTAAGACGTCTGCCTAGTAAGCATGGAGGTCTGGGTTCGATTCCTGGTCTCATAACAAATTTTAATTCATTGCTTCACTTTAATCTTCAATGTCTTCCACATATTCTAGATGAACAACCATCTCAAGGTTTCTTAATTTGTATTTAAATTGATATTTATGTCATCTTAGCAGCAATGTTCCACTATGTCCACTGCTGGGGCGCTATTCCACTGCATGGAGAGCCTTCACAGTAGTGGCAGTTATCTATGGAACACGGGAACTGAATTAAATTTTGTGACGTGGAGGGAAATCGTACTTAGACTATTCCGAGGCGCCTTAACCGTTAGTGGTGTGGTCACCTAACAGTAAGACGTCTGCCTAGTAAGCATGGAGGTCTGGGTTCGATTCCTGGTCTCATAACAAATTTTAATTCGTTGCTTCACTTTAATCTTCAATGTCTTCACATATTCTAGATGAACAACCATCTCAAGGTTTCTTAATTTGTATTTAAATTGATATTTATGTCATCTTAGCAGCAATGTTCCACTATGTCCACTGCTGGGGCGCTATTCCACTGCATGGAGAGCCTTCACAGTAGTGGCAGTTATCTATGGAACACGGGAACTGAATTAAATTTTGTGACGTGGAGGGAAATCGTACTTAGACTATTCCGAGGCGCCTTAACCGTTAGTGGTGTGGTCACCTAACAGTAAGACGTCTGCCTAGTAAGCATGGAGGTCTGGGTTCGATTCCTGGTCTCATAACAAATTTTAATTCATTGCTTCACTTTAATCTTCAATGTCTTCCACATATTCTAGATGAACAACCACCTCAAGGTTTCTTAATTTGTATTTAAATTGATATTTATGTCATCTTAGCAGCAATGTTCCACTATGTCCACTGCTGGGGCGCTATTCCACTGCATGGAGAGCCTTCACAGTAGTGGCAGTTATCTATGGAACACGGAAACTGAATTAAATTTTGTGACGTGGAGGGAAATCGTACTTAGACTATTCCGAGGGCGCCTTAACCGTTAGTGGTGTGTGGTCACCTAACAGTAAGACGTCTGCCTAGTAAGCATGGAGGTCTGGGTTCGATTCCTGGTCTCATAACAAATTTTTAATTCATTGCTTCACTTTAATCTTCAATGTCTTCCACATATTCTAGATGAACAACCACCTCAAGGTTTCTTATTTTGTATTTAAATTGATATTTATGTCATCTTAGCAGCAATGTTCCACTATGTCCACTGCTGGGGCGCTATTCCACTGCATGGAGAGCCTTCACAGTAGTGGCAGTTATCTATGGAACACGGAAACTGAATTAAATTTTGTGACGTGGAGGGGAAATCGTACTTAGACTATTCCGAGGCGCCTTAACCGTTAGTGGGTGTGGTCACCTAACAGTAAGACGTCTGCCTAGTAAGCATGGAGGTCTGGGTTCGATTCCTGGTCTCATAACAAATTTTAATTCATTGCTTCACTTTTAATCTTCAATGTCTTCCACATATTCTAGATGAACAACCATCTCAAGGTTTCTTAATTTGTATTTAAATTGATATTTATGTCATCTTAGCAGCAATGTTCCACTATGTCCACTGCTGGGGCGCTATTCCACTGCATGGAGAGCCTTCACAGTAGTGGCAGTTATCTATGGAACACGGAAACTGAATTAAATTTTGTGACGTGGAGGGAAATCGTACTTAGACTATTCCGAGGCGCCTTAACCGTTAGTGGTGTGGTCACCTAACAGTAAGACGTCTGCCTAGTAAGCATGGAGGTCTGGGTTCGATTCCTGGTCTCATAACAAATTTTAATTCATTGCTTCACTTTAATCTTCAATGTCTTCCACATATTCTAGATGAACAACCACCTCAAGGTTTCTTAATTTGTATTTAAATTGATATTTATGTCATCTTAGCAGCAATGTTCCACTATGTCCACTGCTGGGGCGCTATTCCACTGCATGGAGAGCCTTCCACAGTAGTGGCAGTTATCTATGGAACACGGAAACTGAATTAAATTTTGTGACGTGGAGGGAAATCGTACTTAGACTATTCGAGGGGCCTTAACCGTTAGTGGTGTGGTCACCTAACAGTAAGACGTCTGCCTAGTAAGCATGGAGGTCTGGGTTCGATTCCTGGTCTCATAACAAATTTTAATTCATTGCTTCACTTTAATCTTCAATGTCTTCCACATATTCTAGATGAACAACCATCTCAAGGTTTCTTAATTGTATTTAAATTGATATTTATGTCATCTTAGCAGCAATGTTCCACTATGTCCACTGCTGGGGGCGCTATTCCACTGCATGGAGAGCCTTCACAGTAGTGGCAGTTATCTATGGAACACGGAAACTGAATTAATTTTGTGACGTGGAGGGAAATCGTACTTAGACTATTCCGAGGCGCCTTAACCGTTAGTGGTGTGGTCACCTAACAGGTAAGACGTCTGCCTAGTAAGCATGGAGGTCTGGGTTCGATTCCTGGTCTCATAACAAATTTTAATTCATTGCTTCACTTTAATCTTCAATGTCTTCCACATATTCTAGATGAACAACCACCTCAAGGTTCTTAATTTGTATTTAAATTGATATTTATGTCATCTTAGCAGCAATGTTCCACTATGTCCACTGCTGGGCGCTATTCCACTGCATGGAGAGCCCTTCACAGTAGTGGCAGTTATCTATGGAACACGGGAACTGAATTAAATTTTGTGACGTGGAGGGAAATCGTACTTAGACTATTCCGAGGCGCCTTAACCGTTAGTGGTGTGGTCACCTAACAGTAAGACGTCTGCCTAGTAAGCACGGAGGTCCAGGTTCGATTCTCTGTCTCATAACAAATTTTAATTCATTGCTTCACTTTAAATCTTCAATGTCTTCCACATATTCTAGATGGAACAACCATCTCAAGGTTTCTTAATTTGTATTTAAATTGATATTTATGTCATCTTAGCAGCAATGTTCCACTATGTCCACTGCTGGGGCGCTATTCCGCTGCATGGAGAGCCTTCACAGTAGTGGCAGTTATCTATGGAACACGGGAACTGAATTAAATTTTGTGACGTGGAGGGAAATCGTACTTAGACTATTCCGAGGCGCCTTAACCGTTAGTGGTGGTGTGGTCACCTAACAGTAAGACGTCTGCCTAGTAAGCATGGAGGTCTGGGTTCGATTCCTGGTCTCATAACAAATTTTAATTCATTGCTTCACTTTAATCTTCAATGTCTTCCACATATTCTAGATGAACAACCATCTCAAGGTTTCTTAATTTGTATTTAAATTGATATTTATGTCATCTTAGCAGCAATGTTCCACTATGTCCACTGCTGGGGCGCTATCCACTGCATGGAGAGCCTTCACAGTAGTGGCAGTTATCTATGAACACGGGAACTGAATTAAATTTTGTGACGTGGAGGGAAATCGTACTTAGACTATTCCGAGGCGCCTTAACCGTTAGTGGTGTGGTCACCTAACAGTAAGACGTCTGCCTAGTAAGCACGGAGGTCCAGGTTCGATTCTCTGTCTCATAACAAATTTAATTCATTGCTTCACTTTAATCTTCAATGTCTTCCACATATTCTAGATGAACAACCATCTCAAGGTTTCTTAATTTGTATTTAAATTGATATTATGTCATCTTAGCAGCAATGTTCCCACTATGTCCACTGCTGGGGCGCTATTCCGCTGCATGGAGAGCCTTCACAGTAGTGCAGTTATCTATGGAACACGGGAACTGAATTAAATTTTGTGACGTGGAGGGAAATCGTACTTAGACTATTCCGAGGCGCCTTAACCGTTAGTGGTGTGGTCACCTAACAGTAAGACGTCTGCCTAGTAAGCATGGAGGTCTGGGTTCGATTCCTGGTACTC